>OMLM01001721.1:40843-52664 GCA_900302695.1 Helostoma temminkii | reverse complement strand
GACACCACAGGCTCCGATTTGCTTTTCAGACCCCTTATATCTGTTCAGAAACACAGCAGGGCACCGTGAAAGTTTTATTGTTTTTACTGCAATAATAAGTAATGGCGTTTGATGTAGGAACATGTAATGATTGTTGTAGATCCATACCAATTGTGACCTCACCAGCAGAAAAGTTCTGAAATGAATATTAGTATTAGAAACCCCATTCGAGCTCAGTTTTGAAGCGAGTTGAGTGGCTGGAAGATAACCAGTAGGAATCAGCCAAGGTTGTTGGAAGTACTTTTGGAATTGTTGCTTTGTTAGAAATTATTAAAGTGTCTCACCCCCCAACCCTCAACACCCCCACCCGGACCAAAACAGCCTCCCATTCACAGCCAGCTGAAAGGCTTGGTCTGTGGCAGAAACCATTAAGAGAGCCTGTGGACTCAAAGCAATGTCTCCTGGCAGCCCTGCGTTGCTCCTGAAGCAGCGAGCCATTGTTTATTCATCGCCACATTGGCATTCAAAGTGCATCCTCACTGTTCTCTCTCATAACCAACAAGTTGCAATTTTTATGCATGTGAAGGTTGAAGGCAAATTATTTATGGGAGACCGGACCCGAGGAAAGAGAGCAGCCTGTTGCAAAATGGTTTACGTTGAGAGCAATTCTTTTCTATAGGCTATTGAATTCACCGGATCACAGCAAGATATGCATGTATTATTCAGCGTTTCAGAGAAAGAATTGTTGCCTTACTAGACAGCCATCTGCTTTTTGGACATTGTGATGCATTTGAGACATGCTGCCTTTCAGGATCAAGTTAAAGTCCTATTTTTTAGCTGGGGGCAAACGCAATGAGTGGGGAAAAAGCTCTCCAGTGCCCCTTCCTCTAGATTTTCACTGCAGTGAATGGATTCATGTAAAAAATATGCGAACAGAAACTGCACGCACGTGCCTTCGTGTGCCTAGAATTGGAAGGAATGTTGAGCCAGTTGAGGTTCAGCTGCGAAGGGAAGGAACTTTCACCTGTGTGAGAAATTATTCAAGAACATCTGGTGTCGTCCAGATGCAGAGAAGGGATGTGTGAGGCATGCGGAGCCAAACACCAGCAGGTGCAAGGTGAAAGGATTGTCACCTCTCCAGGGGCAGGTGATCTGTGGGATAATAGTTGCCCTAGAAGACACTCGAGGAGATGACTCTTCAGAGATGAACAAAATTGTGCATTATAGGCTCTTTACATTCTGGAGGAACAATTTAAAATCCTTAATGCTTTTGACTGTGTCTGCGGTCTGCAGCTCTAATAGTAATATAGCACATGGCAGTAGCTGTGTGGCTCTGGTTCACGGCACTTTAGTGGCTCCATAAAGAATGATTTTTGGTTGTTCATTACAGTGTAATGTTCCATTACAAAACATTATTGGAACTTTATGAATGTACACTTCCTCATTGTTTCTTTGATGGATCTTGACTGTGAAGTGGGAATATTTAAATGGTAAAATGGTGCAGTACAGGCCTCTCCTTCTAAATAATTCCTTTAAAAGAGACATGAATCCTGCTGGGGCTTATTTTAGTCTAAATATGGGTTGAGTTTCCTTCCTATAGTGAATATGTATAAAGTATTATTGTCTTTTACAATGATGCCATAGTATATGGCACTGTGTTATGGTCTGATAGTGTATTTTAGTGAGCACATACAGTGATACTAACGTTTATTATGCGCTAAGGCATCAAATTTTTCCTTATGATGTGACAGAGGATAAGTTTGATCTGGACATTGTCCTCAGTGGTAGAGGTGAATTTCACTAGAACTGAACAAGTAGATAGCAGTTTCTGCTTTTATCTTTTCAACATCTCACTGACAGTATAGTTAGGAGAAGCTGCAGCCTTCTGTGCTCTAATCAATAATGTATCTCAGATGTTGCATCCTTCCAGTTCTTGTTTGGAAGATGTAGTATTGCTGCTGATAAGAGAAAGAAAGTAGGGATCATCTGTGACTCACTTAATTACCCAGTTAACATGACAATGGATTCTAATTTAATTACAACAACCAAGAGAACCTTGTTAGTACTTCACATAACCAATTAGACCCTGGCTATGGGCAGAAATATATATTTTATTCAAGTGTATCCATGGTTTTTCAAATAGAAAATCAGCTGCTTTTTAGAGGGCGCAGTGGTGGCGGGGTGGTGGAGAGCAGGGACACAATGCTTTGTGATTGAATAAGTGATTAGACCTCAGGTTTACACAAAGGCTCCTCACTTGCAGTAATGGCTGCCTATTAGGACTCAGTTTTCTAATTTGACATTCACATGCATATCAAAGTGACTGAGCAACTAGAAGACTGTGTGCTGGCTGATACAATGCAAGGCTCAGTTTGTGTTGCAAATAATGCCCTTGACCTTTAACTGATGAATAATAACTTGAGAAACAGAATGTAATTATCCAAGGCATTACAGTTGGTTCAAAAGGTAACCACCAGTTGAATAAGCTGTAGCCATGTGAATCCATTTGGGACATTTACTTGTAGATGATACATCAGTTATTTGGGGCATGGCTCTGTGGTGCTGAATACAGTTCAGTGATTTTGAATTTTGCAAGAATTTAAAACCGTAAGGCATTACTAATGAGGAAATGGGAACAAAAGCCAAATAATTCAACAGGTTCCAGGCAACGAGGAGTGGGTTTTATCCATCAGGAATTAAAAAAATGTGTTTGTTTAAAGCCCCCATCTGGATCACTGAGCATTTAGAGTAACCATCAGATGAAAGGCCAGAGTAAACAAGCTCATACTCAGTTGCTGTGGTGACAAAGGATACACAGGTTTGTAATGCTTTGCTACTGCCGCAGGCGGACATAGTGTACTACTGTGGTTGGTCTGTTACCCTGAAGACACACAGGAAAGATATGTGACATATGTGCTACAGCGTATGAAAATTACACACCTACAACTGAGCAGAAAAGTAATTACATCCATGTAGTCATTTAACCTCACATGCTCAAGGATCCACTTTATGTATTTTAGTAATTTTAATTTATGCATTTAAAACTTACATTTTATTACTATGTGAAAAAACAAAGCATGCTGGGATTTAACTGATCTTTATGACGTGTCATATTTAAAATTTTGCATAAATCGAATATTCTCTAATATGAAGGTGGAAAATGTTTCTAAATAATCTTTTAAAGGTTTCAGTTCAAGTAAAAAGTAAACTAAATACCTCTCACGTATTTTGTTCTCTTAATATGGATGATTAAAAAAAAATATGTGTGTGCTGAGCTGCTCTTCCAAACCTCATCCTATAAACTGATATTCTACAAACAGGAGTCAAACAGTACCTGGTTTACTGCTTGAAGGTAAATAATGCAGATATAATCAGCTACATTTCTTTAATAATGAGCTAAATAGTCCTTTATCATATATAGTGTGGTCTATGTTACAAACTGTCTCAAACAAACGTAAATGACATAATAATGTTTTTAAACGTAATTATGGACAATACTGGAAACTGGAGTTCCTAATATAATCGGTAATTATACAACTTACTTTAATTACTCATAATTAATAAATTTTATTTTTATCCTGTGGCTGGTGTTGCCACAGTGGAGTATGGTCTACTCGTTGATTTGGCACAGGTTTTAAGCAGGATGTCCTTACTGATTCATCCCCTCCCCAGTTGCCAGGCTTGCGATCGGCAGGTAGAGTGCACTGGCTTGTACACCCTCAGTAGTTGGGGTTTTGTGGACACAGTTTTGTGGACACAGTGGGGGTTCAGGGTCTTCTGCAGGGACACTTCAACATATGGCAGTAGCTGTGTCGTGACTGCCGTCCCTTGGATCACAGGCGACCACACCACCAGTTGCACCACTGCTGCCCCACTCAACGACTAAAATAAAGTTCTTAAAATAACACGGGTACTACAGTTTCTCAAAATACTAATTAACCATAGCAAAGTGTGTTTCCATTAATTCCTCTCTTTTGTTCTTTTCTGTACACATTTTTTCTGTTTCACTAGCCGAGTTTTCTTTTGTTCACATCACAATGTCTTTGTAAGAGAGCGCTAACACTGGGTACTTACTACATCTCTGGCTCAGGCTTTCATGTCTTAAAATGAATACCCAGTGATAGCACAAGAATTATGCTTTAGATGATGGCTTCTCGTTGTGGATTCCCTGCATGTGAGCAATCTCAGCTGTCGTGTGAATGTAAACTCAGTGTAGATATGTAGAGATGACCACACAGGCAAAGTGGGTAAACAGCTCGGCTCAGCAATGTTTTACCAAGCAAAAACTGAATCCTTTGCACAGCTGAACAAAGGAAATGAATACCAAACATTTCCCTGTATTTGTATGTAAACCTGAATATCCAGTCTTAATCTGTGCTGCCCTGCAAAGCCAAAAGACAGTAACTACGCTACTTGATCTTTCACCTCATTATATCCTCAACAGAGATACAATCCAGTCACTGCGATCTAGTTAGTTAAGACCAGAGCCCTAGTGGGAAAAGAGACACAAGAGGCAATGATGGGTCAAAAACAATAGTGGGTAGCGTGATCGAGCCATACATTTCCAACAGGACAATGGAGATCCATTGTTTTCTATTGGAAAAGCAGGATTTACATTTATTTTGAGAACTTATACAGCAATGCAGGCTAATTCCATGTGGTAATCTATCAATGACTGATTGTATATAGAGACTATGCCTTTTCTCTGCTGTTATTACAGACACTATGACACAATTTTACAGCACAACAGGAAAACACACAATTCAATAGTGCTGCTGCTAATGAAACATTACACAATGTGTTCCCAGCTTTTCATTGTGAAAGGTCGTAATGAATGTATGTAGGTTTTTTGTAAGATCTATGATACATATCAATAGAGGCATAAAATTAAAGTTTTGCAATTTATGTCTAAGTACCAAACACATTAAAGTTTTACAACTCATACTGAGCCAAGTACCCCAAACTTCAACTTCGACTGTGTTTTAATCAGCTTCACTGTATTGCTCTTTGCCTTTGTAAGGCAGAGTTGTGTGTTGCTATCGGTAATTCTTATTTCAAAAGAGAGTGACTGCAAAGCTTACAGAGCATGAAACATAATTTTTAACTTATCCACATCTTTCCAAATGGAACTGAATTTAAGTTCAAGCTCATTCAAGCTGATGAACTTCATCCCATGATGCCTTTCTTTCCAGTTGGAGGCCTTGTGTTTGAATTCAATGCCAATTTAATTAAAACATGTAACCTTTAATTACCTAATCAATTTAATAAGTGAAAATAGACTCAGAGTGATAAATTACTGAGGTGGCAATGTTCCTGCAGCAGCTCACCGGATCGCTGAGGCTTGCCGTGACTGACTTCAAGGCTTTGTACAGACATTTTTTTAGACTGTAACAGGCCGTCCCATAAAAATAGAACACTTTCATATGCTGACAACAGAAACACACACACAAAACATAAGTGAAAACACATCCATAGAGGCATTGCGGTGAAGCTGGATGACTAAATAACTTGTAGGCCAACAATAGAATTTTTTTCCCAAGCTATGTCAAATAGATAATCACAAACAGCTATCGAAGTGTTTCAAATTAAAAATCTACTTTAAATGAAAATTAATTATGCATCAACAATACTAAATATGATAGAAAGATTACATGCAGACATAGCAGAATAAAAGATAAGAGGAGAATGTGACGAGTTGAAGAGCCTTGCTTATTGTATCTGGGTGGTGACTATGAAGCGGAACATCAATGTTAATTTGGCAAAAGAAAACTAGTCTTTGCTTCTGCAGAAACGAGTCACCTTGAGATTTGGTTGACAGAACTTCAGTGGATGCTGCTTGATGCTTATGCTCAGCAGATAATTACAGATTTTCAGTCTGAAGCATAACCTTTAATGGGGAGAGAAGGGTATGAAGAACCTATTTTTCATAGATTTTTTTTCTAATTAAGCACACCTAACACATACACATCACAACGTAGTACATTTCCTCCCTCTGGTAAACATCAGTTTCTGATTAAGTATCAAAGATTTAAACATGAAGCGGCAACATAGCTGGCATTAGAGCTTATAGTGCTGTTCACAGCGTCTTCAGGTTTGGAGTTAATCACCCCACAAACACAAGTCTCTTCTCCCTGACACTTTCATACAGTATTAACAGGCTGGTTGCGTGCTTTAATTAATGCAGATTTCTCTGGGTCATATGTAGCAGCCGGCGATAATTGTGTTGTGGTTATCACAGGTTTCAGGTGCTTGTCCTTCATCATTGTTTGAAACAACTAGCTCATCTGTTTCATAGAAAATGACTTGGCATTTATCCTCCAACAATAGTTACAGTGTGTACAGACGCAGTGAAGATCAAAAGGAAGTCACAACCACACCACTACTGCCATGACTTTCAAAATGAAAGGCAGAAATTCAAAGGACATTTCGATGCATCACAATGTTTACATTCATCCAAAACTATGGCAGCTGCCACTCCACAGCATGTTAAAAATAGGTCCTTAAACTCAAAAGACGAAACTCTATTATCCAAAGTGTCTGACTCTTTAAACACAGATCTGATAAAATGGAGCTCTGTAAAACTGCAAAGGCCTGACGTTACCACAGCAGCACAACTGCTATGTATGAACATCTCACAACAAAACATCCTTGGGCCCTCAAAAACACAAGACAGCAGTGTAAGTAAGTAAGTATTTATGATTTATTATGAATTTTCCCTGACTGTTGTTTGCTATCAGTGCCTGAGAGTAGTAGTTGTGTTATTATCTGTTATATTTCAGACAAGAACTCAATAGAAGAATCTGGAGAGCAGATGTCAACAACAATTATGGCAAAAAAACATTTACAAGTTGTAAACAAGCCTGTAAGGAGCCTTTTGCAGATAAATCATACCAGTGCATCTGCGCCAGTGCCAGGTTGCAATCAGCACTTGGTTAGCTTTAGCAGCAGTATGTTAGGCTCTTACTATGTTAGCATTAGCAGCCGCTCGTCATCCCTGTGTTTGGTGCATTCACGGTCAGTACAAAGTGCATATCATCTCTGTTTCAAAAAGATTCAGAGCCTCACAGGCACCTTAAATATATAATGAGTTTGCAAAGGTAATTACTATTCTACATTTATGATTATGGTTCTTTCTAAAATCACTCCCTATTCGCTCTATAGTACACCACAGAGGGTGTTTGCCATTATGTTGTGGTGTCTAAATATTGAGTGAGAATTCTGATAGCCTAGCTAGTTGAAATAGTCATCTAAAACTGTGGAAACACCGCTGTACAAATAGTTATAAACAATTAACTGCAGTCATTAAACTAATAAGGTTTTAAATAGTTAGCTCAAAGTAATTATATTTACTAAAAAATTCTAACATGTGTCATTTCAAGTTTGTGAGACTGATAAAAACTCAACCAACGTGACCCAAACATTGACAATTCAACTGTATAAAAGATATAATGTAATGACTTGCACTTTCATGATAAATCGTATTAAATAACATTCATTTACCCATGGGCACTTGAACTCTTCAGAGTAGAGCTGCAAAAAGATGAATCATTGCAGGGAATTTAATGCCATCATCAGTCCCTGAGCTTTACTGACGCTCTCCCTCTTTCCACAACCAGAAGCACCTGATCTACCACATTAACTCGATTCATTTATACTTGATTACATCTTTAACACAAACATCTCTCTTCAACAGTTTGACCTGCCACGATACAAACTGAATGCAATCACAAACATCACAAGCTACATCAGAAACACTACAAGCTGCATATACAGTCTAGGACCTATTGGCCACAGTAGATCCTTTAACTATTATGACCCACAAATTTTAATTCACATTTGAGCCAAACAGTGTTTGGGGTCTGATTTAGGGAATTTTAAGTCCAGAGGAACACGAAATTAAATTAAACATGGACTTACCTGGCAGCGAATTTCCATAGAAAATCCCAGAGACAGACGAACAGGAAAACGAACAGGACGACATGTTTTTTTTTTCTCTGTCTTTAGATCCACTTTGTTCCAGGAGGGACGGACAGTGTCGTTGATCCTCTGGCCTGCTGCTTAACGTTTGCTATCAGTTTGCTGATCATTCAGGGTAAGCAGCAAGTTATCCTGTAGTGAATGTATTAATTTCAGCTTTCTCTGGGTCAGTGTACAGTCTTGGTATTGCCAGTTTTTGGTTTTCTACACGAGCTCTTTGCTAATAACGTCAACACTGTCATTAAGCTCCATGCTAACATTAGTTACAGCACTAACGTTAGCCGCCAGAGTTTATTGTGTAGCGGCTGAATTCGTCGACCTGCACCTACATCTTCGTCATTTCAGAAAAATACACTTAACTTCAGTTAAGTTCCTCATGGTCTAACTTTTCTTTGAAGTCCTTTTCTGCAACTCCTGTCAAGCCTCTCCAACCCCGCCACGGCTGTTTTAACATTTTAACCAAGAGGTCACCAGAGCGGCTGATAACGTAACCCCGTCACACCAAATTGACCAATCAGCATTAATAAATATCATCCTGGCAACAAACTGACAAATCATTAGAAATAATGATTTCTAATTTCTTCTTCTTCTACTAACGTTCAGAGGCTCCCTGTTTTTTAAACTATTTTCTGAGACCTCACTGTGGTGTCCAATTTCAAAACAACAACAACAACAACAACAACAACATAAAGGCTGTTATTTGATGGATCAGGCTTTACAGGGTTCTCAATATAATTTCTCTCTTTTCACTTGGAGAAGTTTGTATTTCAGAATATTTCAAACATGCAGTATATACTGCAGTGGTACTAAATGATCATACAACATACAACGCTGTATGTTTGTGTTGTATGCCATGTGACGTTTCATAATAGGATGTTTTGCAAATGAATTTTATTTTTAGGCTTTTTATCTTATGTATGAAAATGGTTTAATGCATCTTTTGAGGGGAAAAAAATGGAGACAACAAAAGCCTTTGAGGTGTTCTCTGTAGGGAATAAATGCAGTTTGAAAAGGACATACTACTGGGACTTGTCATCATGTTTACTAAATCAACTGGTAAATAAGTTAAAAAAATTATGCAAGTCCTTGAGTATTTGTACTAAACAAGAGCTACATGGAGGGAGATAAGTGTGCAGTGCCTGTTGCGTTTGCCTTTGTTCACCCACTATTTATTCCCACATCATTTAATTATACCTCAGCCAAGCCAAGTGCTACATGCCATCAATCTCAATCAATCAATTAGCCAACTAAACAAGCCATGCTCAGACATTCGTTCACTCTCAATTTCCCCATTGTGCTAATTACACTTAAACATGTCATTCCAAATTAAAATTGAACATTTAAATGGGTTTAGTAGCATCTAACTGAAACATCATCCATGCTACATTCTTGCATTCACGATGCACCGACTGCTGGCACAGCCTGAATAGCAAATGCTTGTACCTGCCATTCATTCATATGATTTAATTTCAAGACTTTAAGCTGAAAAAATAAATAAATAAATATAGAAAATCCCGTAATCTGTCATTTTTCACAAGTCAACAGACAGGTATTTAATGTTCCTTGAGGGAAGCATTATATATTACATTGATTGTATGAGTAAGGGAGAAAAGTGCCTGGTTTCTAAGGTTAAACTATTCCCATTAAAGTTTGAATAATGTTATTGACCTTTACCTGGGATGGATCACTTAAAGTAATGGGAAATGGGGCACTGACAGAAATATGATGACAGAATAGCTTATGGTTATGAATTAGGTCTTGTTCCTCGAATGCCTATCAATTTGTCAAATCACTAACATCCACGTGTTCACCCAGAAACCTTAACAAGGGCCCCCCTAGCCTGTCGGTGTCAGTCATTGTGTCATTTAAAACGCTTCTCGCCCCTATCTGTACCACAGTGCATGTGTCAATCATTGACGGGAGCACGGATTGCTGCTGCTGCTGCTGCTGCTGCTGCTCATCCGCATCAAATCTACATAGGTACAGTATTTTTTACCACAACTCAAGCTATTTCTTCTTTGGGGGTTTGACAAGTATCAGTAGCTCAGGATGAAGTGAGCAGGTTCAACCCAGCTAATGTATTCAGCACGTTAAACAGGCAGAGTGAATTTGACAACAAATAAGTTAATGAACTCCGCTGTCTCCGAGCAGGACAGGACTACAAAGTGAAACCACGTTTTTGATCAAGTCACGACAGCACGCCGCTTTAAACATTGATATCTTTTTATTAAGACAAGTACTCTTTAGATTTTTTTTTTCTTTTGTAAAAATGTTGTGTGTGAACCAATACAAAATATGCATGGTCGAATGAGAAACATCCTCTTCACTACACAAAAGAAAGATGTCGCCTGGGTACAGAGAGAAATTTAAAATCCAACAACAAAAACAACCATGTCTTGGGGGGGGTGAGGAGGGAAGTTAGTAAAACAACCAAACCCCTCCAATGTCTCTCCCTCCCCAAGGCTTTAAACATGAATTTCATCCAAAATATTCAAGACATGTTACAGATCATTCATAAAACTTCATATCACAGTAAATACACCATCTTTTCATCTATGAAACTTTATGCGTGAATTGAATCCAAACAAATGCTTCATCGACCGTCTGTGGAAACATCCTTTAAATACTAAATAACCATTACTGTATGAGCAAAGTGTTACAGTAGAAGAAGAAGTTTTATGAAGATCGTTGTGATTTTGTTGACATTGACTGTACATAATTTTCGTCTGCTTAACAAATCTAGTTTTCTTTCTTTGTGAACTAGGTCTATGCAAAATAATATTTAACGTTTACTGTAACAGTGCACCATATTAAGAACACATAAACATGTACAACTGATAAAAACATGTACATCTTGTGATTTCGTCTTCTTTTTGAATAGCTATGGTACTACAGTATATACTCGGGGCCTTAAATTTGCATTCTACCTGAGATGCAAAAAACAACTATTAACACTCATGAACCTGAGAGAGTGAAAACAAACATACTCAATATCAAGTATTTAAAACAAATCCAAAAACTGAATTAGAATGACGCCTCTGACAATCTTTTAATGTTCCTTGGTTCAAAGCAGCACTCACTTTAAAACAATTTAAGATAAACATCAAACCCCGAAATAAAACTTGTCGTGCACATAACTGTTTCCATGACACCGAAATTCTAAAATCCAGAGAAATGTACTATTATTGAAGCTTATTATAGCTTAGAGTACTGGATTCCTCTCTAGTAACACTTGTGAGCCTTGTCCTTAACAATATCCAAATAAATAATAAATGAAGTGAAGCAGAGAAAATAATCATGACCAAATTAAAATTGTTTCGTCACTAATTAAGACAATAAATACTACATCCTGGCATACGACATTCTAGTCAGTGGAAGCTGCCACACCACCCTGATAAACAAAGAAATCTATATATTTTTTTGTTTTAACATCAAACTCCAGCGTTTTTATTTTATGCTCCGGGTCATAAATGTGATGCGAGTTTATGCTGCGAGTACAGACGATGGGTGTAGATGAGTATTGGCCCTGTAAGTTAGAAATATACAAGATATAGTGTAAGAGTGTACATGAGGATACTGTGTGATACTAACCATATGCCTCAAAAGCAAAGAAGGCACTAAATTAAGTCCTTCAGTCTTTTCCTTTATAATGATAAGTATCAAGAGGTGCGTTTAAGGCAGTGGTTGTCTTTTATCATAACACATTTACAGATTTTTTTGTTCATAATTCAGGCAAAACAATAAAATTGCTCTCTAATTACCGAACGTGTTTTACTCTTCTAGCTGCGACGGAGTCAGGAGCATGAAGCATGCATGGTGTGCACACTGCATCTCTGTCTTCCAGGGTAGGAGCTTCTCATTTGAG
>OMLM01001721.1:5269-40823 GCA_900302695.1 Helostoma temminkii | reverse complement strand
GGGGGGGGGAATTTGTAACAGCACAGGACTCTTCTGTGAAGGTTTGAGGCTGCAGGATGACTGTAGAAAATGATCTTTTCCAAACCAAGTCTAAAGCTCTACGCAAATCTTTGATAACTTGTAAGGCCGAGAGCCCTTACAAGTTATCAAAGACAGCCAAAGGTAAAACGTCTTTACAGACAGCAAGGAAATATAACTGATTCATGTTTGCAGTGATTGAATGTCTTGAGCAAAAAGTCTGTGTATAAAGTTTTTGTAAGCCAGGAAATAAGCAATGCTTTTTCTTTTCAGTTGCTACGGTTATTCATACCTAGATACCGTATACTGTACATCACTAGAAAGACACGTTGCTACTGAAAGGGTAGCATTCTTCCCTAAAATGCAATACAATCAAATGAAAAGGTAAAATGACATTGGAAAAAAAATAAACCAGTCCTTATGACATTTTCAATTAAATGGTCAAAAAAGTGTATTATAAAACTTAAAAAATGCTTTAACAGGTGCACTCTGCAAGGTGGACTTTCTGTATATGAATAATATTCACTGTATATGCATATGCACACTGAATCAGTGAAGTCTGTTATTAGATTTGGTCCAGGGTCGACCATGTAGGTGGTATGAAAATGTGAAAATTTACCAAAATCAACCACAGCAGACTGCAGCAACATCTAACTAATTATACATTTTAATAAGATTTTATATATCCAGTAGCACCAGACACTATTTTAGGTACTGCAGGATATTTATACTATGGATATACTGTGTCTTTCAGCTGTCATTCTAGATAAAGGAGTTGGTTTTGAAGAAACAGACATTCTGGGAAATGTGCATATTTACTTTTTGGCCAGTGCTGGATCAGAAGATTGATACCACTCTCATGTCTTTAGATTAAATCACGGATGCATTATGAGAAATAGATACTGGATCAAAACATGGCGCCCATATATTCTCAGCTCACGCAAACATGACTGGAGGTAAAATAAAAATAACTTTACAGCTCTTCTACTTTTATATTGAACCAAATTAATCAAATTTTAAAAAAAGCAATGCTCAGAAGACCTTATTCACTGTTTTACAGGTCCTCCTTCTGCAGTTACTTTCTATGGATGAAAAGCTTTTTGCACCAGTGTGCATCATGTGATCAACACAGAAATTGCAGTCACACGGTTTAGCTACACCAAAATGTCTTAACTGCACAGTGCTGATGCTGTAGGCTTGCATTAAGTATAAATCTACAACCAGCAGACGGTTAGCTTAGCTTGGCACAAAGAGTAGAAACAAGAGGAAACGGCTAACATGGTTATGTCCAAAGACAATAAAGTCACCTATGGTGTCTCTAAATAATAAGATAAAATACAATAAGTTTTATATGTATCATGATAGTGGTATAAAACCTCTCATCAATATCAAGGCAAGAAAAAAAAAATCATATTTCCCAAAATATCACTTCCTTCAGGATTTTTTCACCCAGGTCCAGGTGTTTAGTTAATGACAAAAAAAAGAAAGAATGAAAGAAAAAAGAAAAAAAATAAACCCAGCAGTTTATCTTCAATTGTTAAGTTATGGTTGTCATCTCTATTATCAGAAAATTCTCATACAGAGTTTAAAAATGAATAAATGCTTACAATGTATTACAGCTGTCAGGATGTCTTAAACGTCACTCCACGATACCCCAAACAAATACTAAACTGACCTCACTTCTACTAAGCATCTGGTGTTTTCTTCAAGCAAACAAGTGAGCAGTTGCACATTTGTGGTTTGGTGTGAAATTATACTTAACAGCACTCCTACATCACTTTCAGGAACAAATACATTCTATGACAAGCATGATCAGTCACAACTGTATCATTAGTAATGAGCCCAGTGACCGTGAAGGGGGTGAGTATAAATCTGTGCTGAAATATGTTGAATCCAATCAGACCTGCATATATGTGTCAAACATATGCAGTGATTGTTGCACTGAGACCCAGCGTAGAGAAATGTGTTGACCTACTGACCTCTGGAGAGTACTCATTTTTAAAAAAAAGCATGGATGAGCTGGATCCTCTCAGATCTGGGTACATGAGCTAAAAGCTAGCTGCAGCACACATAGACAAACACCAGGCCCAAGGATCAGGTGGAGAACATGGAAGAAAATTCCAATCCAACAAGCAAGTGAAGGGAAAAAAACAACAAAAGAAACAAAAGAAATAGAACAAGGCACAAAATTGTCTGTAAAATAATTGAACTGTACAGAATAGGCCCCAGCAGTCCAGGAAGGGTCGGATAGGTGACTCAGCAACGCCCTTCTTACCACTTGGCCATGCCAGTCCTACTTTCTACGATTTTCTTTCTTTTCCGCCTCTTTAAATCTCACCCAAGCCATCTTGTAACCAATCAGAGTTAGACACAATGCTCCTACAGCACCGCCACCACCATAAACCAGCTTTCCCACCCATCTCTCCTGGCCTGTTCAGTTTAGATATAATACTCCTTCTTCTCATCTGTGTTGTTGTGTCCCCCCTCAGCATTGATGATAGCCGTGTCTGCGTCGGCTGCATCGTCCGCCCCTTTGGCTTCGTGTGTGAAGTAAGTTCCTGCAAAAGAGGACAGCTAAATTAACCAACACGCCTCTTCATCCTCTTGTGCACTTCAATCCATTGCACTCCACAAAAAAAAAAAAAACAACAAAAAAAACACACACTTGAACTCTAAGATCTTGATGATCAACTATAATCACACTGCCGGTGTTTTACCTTTGTGTCTGGCGAAGTATCGACCGAGAACAATGAGCGCACAGAGGATGGCAAACATCACCACGGCAACCACTCCTCCAATGACAGCATGGTCAATTTTCTGCGGGGCCCCCTCGCCGGCTCTGGAGTCTGCAAACAGGACAATAACTGTAAATAAATTCATCATCAGAAAACCTTCTCAGCCAGTCACAAGCTAATACCTTCATTCAGATGTGGACCACACAGGAAGTTATCAAAGAATTAAGCTGCCAAAATAAATTGGTTTGTTTTCTCTCAGAGCATTATAGCATGACCTGACCACACAGAGGAAACACTAGAAAAAGCCAACCTGCTTACAACAGCACATTTTGCTCTGTAGAGGATAGTAGATGGTTCATAATTTGTAACTAAACATCCCATAAAGAGAATATTAAACCATTTATTCCTTAATTAAGTCCTGCAAACCATTGCCAATAATGATAGAAAATGAGGCTTTTTACTGACTAAAGTATTTCATTTGCTGCCTGATTTCTCCAGTTTTGAGTGAATTGTTTATGAAACTATTCAATTTCAAAATCAATTTAAATTCACAAATGTCACTTACATTCTGCATTTAAAGGAAGAGTATAACATTTTGGATAATGCATATTTATCTCATTAGCTCAGCTTAGCATGCAGACTGGAGACAGAGAGGGAAACACCTAGCCTTACTCTAAAGTTCATTAGTTATATATTTTTGCTAAGCTAAGCTAGCTGGCTGTATGTTCCTTTGACAACCACAAAAACAAAAACAATGCAGTATTACCTAAACATAAACTAAACTTTGAAGTAGTTATAAAGCATGCATCTGCAGTCTTGTTCTGTTGAACCCGGCTCGTTATATGAACATTCAGCACTTCATATAACTGAAATGGCTGCCTCGGCCTCTGGAGAGAGCGTGGATGAAAAATGTTTTAAGACAGTTATTTCACCATGAAACTGTAGACACTGTCTGCAATTTCAGCGAGAGTTCACACACTGTAAAATACATTGTTGTTTAAGAGGCCATTTCTGGAAGTCATAGAGCTCAATCATCAGAAATAGACACAAGACTGCAGATAAATTGACGTCCAGTGTCCCCATGCGGAGAAATACGTGGCTGCCTCAGGTGTCAGAGAGTATCACTGTCTAGCATTTAGCCAGATTTATCAGTAGACCGCAGAAGAACCAGGCAAAATTTGAAGCCTCTAAATTTCCAGTCTCAGAATAGTTCAGAGACATTTATCAATAGTCTCTATCTGTGCACATTTGGACTGATGGAGAAGTGGCGGGTGAGGGAATAGCTGCCCTGTTCTTTGCTGCATGAGAGAGCAGCTCAATTTTCCATCAATCTCACTAGTCATGCTCTGAACTTGAATGATTTTGATAAAAGACGAGTGGAGAGTGCAGAATTTCTCAACACTGTGAGGGCATAATAAGTCGAGTTGAGAGGTCTGAGACAAGTGACACATCTCAAACCCCCCCCAAAAAACAACCACCTTATTTAAGTTGCATTCAGTCAGCACAAGGACATCTTGGAAGTGGAGCTGCAACGAAGCTAATTAATGAGAAAAGTTTTGCTTCAGTTGAGCGCTCTCTTAAAATGGACTCGTCTTCACAGGGTAAAGCTGTTTCTGTGCGTCAGTGTGTGTGAAGCAGGGATGTGCAAGGCGCAGTTTGTTTACTGTATCAGGGATGTCAGATAGTACAGCTCATTCCCCGAGGAGAGGGAACGGCCAGTGCTCTATGCTAATGAACATACACTCTCTAAATGGCCTGTCCACAGTCCTGTTTCCTCCCTCCTCAACACCTTTCTGCCCTTACTTTGCTCCCTGCTGTCTGCCGTTTGACACATGCGCAAGAAAACAAGCAGGGTCTCAGCCGCCTCTGCACACCGAGGGAGAGATTTATTTAACAGGCAGAAAAATCTGCATCAGGGGTAAGCACCAACACTCCATCAGAAAAATGTCAAAAAGAAACAAACAATCCCATAACACCTACAGTATCAAGTGTTACGGTTGGTTGCATATCATGTTGCCTGCATCAGGTACACTACTGAACACTGGTTTTTCTGTTTGTCAGTTATGTATTTATTAAAGAGAGGGGGCCACAAAACATGGTCCCATATTTAATATCCAGGCAACAGATATTACTGCATTTTTATTCATTTTGTGGTGTTGCTGCAGACTGCAGAGAGAGGAGATTATGAGACATGATACATAACAAAATAACATACAGAGGCCAATGTTTACATAAAGGTCAGTAGTCATGAGGTGTAATACTCAGCATGTGAAAACAGTTCAAATGTTTTCTGCTGCTCAAGGGCAAAGAATAACTTGTTAGTGTTCGATGGTTCGATGGAGAGTTTGTGTCACAAAATGGAGGAGCTGAATTTAAGTCTTTTTTTACTGGGTGTATGAACGTGATATGCTACTTAACGTTATTTTAACGTAAGGTTGAAATCAAAATCTAACTTCAGATACACAATTAACACCACAATGTTTATTGCAGTATACATACATATGCTCTGTTTCATATGTGAATATGATATGTAATAATATATATTAAAACTTGCAGAAATGGCAAATGTTACTGGTTGCATTATCGGCTACAGTCAGATTAAGGATTAAAGTCAGGATATCTGAACTAATGCTGCATCAATTGTTATTGTATTATCACGTAACTATATAGTTTAATTGAAAAAGTTTAAAACTTAGAATGTGATTTAATACCTTCTCCACAATCATACTGACCAATATATGTATAAGTAAAAGGAAATGATAGGCTCTAGAATATTTTATTATTGTATCACAGTTTTTCAGTATTTCCCTGTAGTATTCCCCAATAATTAAATTAATGCCAGACAATGGCTGGATGGATTAACCAATTAGAAACTAACTATAGAACGAGGATTAAACAGCCTCCTGCAGCACCATGTACTGACTTTTAGTTTATAGCCGTCACATCCCCTGACGGTCTGCACAGTCTGTAACTGGATATAAAAACATTTTAAATACAAATCATTACTGCCCTTTGTAAATTAAATATATGACTTAAGACCCTCTTTGACCTTCTATTGAGAAAACTGTATTCAGTGCTTTTTAAGACTTGTGCACACCCTGTATAAACCATCTCCATGGCAACTGACAAAACAGCTCCACTGGAGAAGGTCCGAAGAATAGCTCAAAATCAGAGTAAGTGGACCTTGATGCCTATATTTTTCCAAAAGTCATTATTTTTTTTAAATAGTTAATGGACTGCATTTTATAGTGGTCATATTTAAAGTGCTTTACACTTTGAATGTGAGCACATTCAAGCACACACACACACACACACACACACACACACACACACACACACACACACACACACACATCAGCCACTAGCAATAGGCAATAAGAATCAAACTACCAACCCTGTGGTTATTATAAGTCAACGTTCTATTAGCTTCAGCTTCACATAAATCCGTCACCTCTTTAATCACGACTCTACTGAGTCGACACCTCTATGTGGTGCGATTTCATAACAAATGTTCATGTTATTTTGTCCATTTACTGTACTGGGTTAACACAGTGAAAAAGGTTTAGGCTCTATAAGTGCTGATGTCTATCTGAACCCGATCTCTGATCTCAACAAGAACAGATTGTCATTGAAGTGTCATTCTGTCAATACTACCGTGCCTCCCTCCTCATCAGTAGATTAGTTTGTCATTCGGTGCCTAACACATCCATGATCAAGAGTGTGAGTCCCTGCAGTCGTCCATGTTAGTGTAGATTAGAATACCACAAAAAAAAACTCAAAATGACAGGCAGTGTTATTACAGCAGCCTTTGTGGCCTCACACTTGAAATAAGTAGAATTTGATTATGTCTGTAATGTGGCTGGTGTCCATATGGCTGCCACAGCTCTGCCCACGGCTCGAAGGGGGAGCGCTGACATGCCCACACCGGTGTCCTGACAGGATGTGCGCAGACATGGGGATTTATAGAGGAATAAAGAGGATTTGCAACTGATGCCTGTGTCTGCACAGGCATCAGTTAGAAATGCTCTCTGCTGAACTCCCAGTACCACATGTTTTACAGTCACACCTTTCCGTCTCTGGTATTGGAATGATTAATTGCCACTCTGGTCAGTAGCACAGCATCCTATCAGACCATCCTTCAGTGTGGAAATCAGACATGTGAGCTTGTCACTAGGCAGATTACAAACATTTCAGATTCTCCCTTTAAATAGTTATCTGCTCACACAACGGGACATATCACACACTAGACACACACAAACACCACAATTCACAGATGTAATTACATGTTTATAATTGAAACAATGATTCTGAGCCTTCACTTGCACCGAACAAACTCTCACAGTAACCCCTTCTTCGACAGGACAATGGGACATTGCTGTAGCATCAACTTAAGAACTGTCAATAGCCATTTTGCAGCTTTGACCTGCTAATATCTGCGGCTATTGTATTCGCCGCTGTTCCAAAAGGAAACGAAGGGCATGAGGTGAGCAGACATGGCCAGCCTTGACCAAAACATTTGTTCAAATTGCTGTTGTAGCAGATCGACAGCACAGCACAATACTGTCTTCAGTTGAAATCCCAGCGACACTGCTTGCCTGCTAAATAGTCTTTTGTAATAACCCAAACAATGATTTAAGATGTACAAACACAGCTGTGACATTTAGCAGAGGTGCAGAAATACAAGGTAGGTCTCACTACAACTTATAAAACAGCAAATGAATGGACATTGTGGCAGTGAACTTGGACTCCTCTTTGGCAATTTATTGTGTCTTTTAAAATTGGCAAAATTCAGCACAAAAGCTGCTAGCAGTCATCTCCACTTTATATTTTCCTTCAACATGCACCCCCCCTCCCCAAGTAGAGATCGAGGCAAAGCAAAAGGTTTGCAAAATAATAGAAATCACTGCTCGCCTCCTTAAGGTGCCCATAGTAACCTGCCACACGTACATTTTATAAGCCGAAAATGAAGACATGATGTGAGTTCATTTGTACATAACATTCAATCTCCAAACTGTAATGTGCTAAAAAACCCAACAACAAAAACATCCTTTTAACGTCAGGGTGGGCCAGCGTTAAAAACATATTCCCCAGAGACCAATTAAAACGAACCATTAAAATATTTTCTTTCTTTAATAACTGTTTAAAGAAAGGGGGGAAAAAAAAATGCCGGTCAGAAAAAAATCCCACAATTTCAACTGGGAACCAGAGTAAACAAATGGGAGGAAAAAACTCATTAGCATTTGTAAATGTTTCTTTAATTTTTCCAATGAAATACTTCAAAGGGAAATTATACATGTGAGAGCTGAAACAACACTGGTAAATGCTTAATGACTAATTATGTTGAATACTAAATACAGTCACAACAGTCTTTGTTGAACGTCAATAGTGCACATGGAGTTAAGGCTTGCATCCCAAGCCTCAACAGCAGAGCAAACCTGCCAACACCTAATACAGTGCTGAAAGAGGCAACATGTATGAAAACCTGCCAGAAATGGATTCCTAAAATACCATCTGGCACCGAATCACATGATTTCCCCAGAACAGAGACGCTGAAATAACCCTGAAGTCATATATGTATCCTGAGCACCGTATGTTGAAGTCATAATGATCCACAAAGCTCTTATGGATTAGCCAGGCAAGCAATAAAAACGGTATTACAGTTAGCAATATTATCTAGTCTAAAGGGAGAAGTATGGAGGCCAGACTCAGGTTTGTGTAAAGTGTAATGTTTGCTGGCTAAGCTCCCACTGGCGGTTAATTTACAGAGCCGCATCTATAAACCAGAACGCTGTTAACCTCGGAAAATGCTGTTTAACTCATCGCACCTCAAAGCCTCTTCAATGTTTAATTCCTCAATGTAAACAGAGTTTTCATATTCCTTCAATAAAACTATAAAAGTAACAAGAACAAAAGTGAGGGCAGACAATGGAATTGACATCCTTGCCTTTATATTATTCAGCCGAAGTCGTGCTGTAACAACAATTTACCCTGGGCAGCGGATCCGCAGAAGCATAGGGTCTTTTCAATCAAGTCTACAACATAATTCCTTGTTCCATGTCTTTCCTCTGGCTCCTCTTGACAAGCCAAGGGGGGGAGGGGGTTACTGAAGGCTTAGCCAGGATATGATGTCCCTGCCTTGGATCATCTCCGAGCATCTGACGAGCTGGAGCATTATCACCACAGACTCCCGTTATTCCTTCAGAGCTGGGGATGCTGGGTAAATTCTACCTTCTGCCCCGTAAGAAATACACCACCTTTTTTTTTCCCCCTGTGATGTTGTAACAACCTATTTTCCATCTGGAAGACAATATTGTGATTTTTTCATTGTACGCAACCAGTAAAAAGTTTGGACACACATATTTATCAAATTGATTAAGAAACAATGTAAATGACTATTGTAGATGGAAAAAGCTGTATTTTAAAAGAATAAATGTACAGAGGCCTATACTTAGCAAATATTAGTACAGTCTCTATGTCATATTTATGCTAATACAAGGCCATTCATGTAAAATTAGAAAAACCCTTTTGCAATAATGATAACACAACTGCACACATGGATCTTCTCATGAAAATCTAATGATTAGGGATTTTTATGTGTGTTCAAAGTTTTGACTGCTGGTGTAAATTCATTTACCAGATTAATATAAATTTCTGAATGGACTGTTTGGATCAGTGAGAAACAAGATCACAGATATCAGCCAAAGAATTCTGGATTCACAAAGTCAGCTGAAAGCTTTTTGAATCTGTACAAATATTAGCAACACTTCATTTTAAGCGTCACCTATTTTCCAGCTAATTTGCAGCTTTCTTCACAATTCCCTAAAAATGACTGAACTAACATCAGTATCCACATAGAAATATAGAAAAACTACAATTCTTCATTTTCCTTAAGATAGAAAATGTGTGATTTGTGGAGGTTGAGAAGAATGTGTTTGTACTGCACTATACTGAGACTGGAATGCGATTTATCTGCTGAACATCAGATCAGTTTAAAAACACAAAATAAAAGAATTTCCAGTGCAACTGAAAACTACAGCTCAGCATGCTATTCACTTTGTTAGCCTTTCTGCTATTGATGTCAGTCAAGTTATCAATACCTACCTACACCTACAGTATTTCATTACAGTACAGTATTTACATATATTCAGTTTAGTAACTTACATACACTGATCAGACAGAACATAATGACCACCTATATAATCTAATGCAATGCTCTGCCATGAATTATACATCTACAAAGTTATAATTTTTCAGTTTTTAAATTGAAGCTGTCAGAAATATGAAAACTCATAAGGGCTCCAAAACATTAGAGACACCTATTAACATAACATACTCCAGCACAACTCCACCACCCACCATTGCCTTAATAATGCACATGTAGTAGAATTATCATATTTCTGACAGTTTCAACTTAAAAACTGAAAAATTATAACTTTGTAAATGTAGAATTCATGGCAGCACTGTTGTATTGTATTATATTAGTTTGTACAGGTCATAATGTTATGACTGGTGTATATTTTGTGTCTGCCTTTCTTGGAAATTATGATCAAAGAAAAAACTTACAGGGAAAATAAATAATACACTAAATTAAATTAAATATGAAAACTTGACACATGACAGAGATTGATATGACTTGTTTCAGAGGTCTGCACACAAACACACACTCAATCTTTTCAGGTGAAAATAAAACAACATAGAAGACACAGACATAAAGGACAAAACCATATTTAGGCCTTGAACCAAAACTATACTTATAAACTCTATATGCTTGCCATCTCAAGACAGCTAATGAAAATTGCAATGGAGTAAAGAAAGGGGTGCAGCCTATGGATTAGCAAATGAGAAACTGAAAGCTCAGCGTGGAACCTGTATTTGAGGGAAACTGCTAACATGCAGCACAAAAAATAACAACAAATTGTTCATAATCAATTCAAGTTAGAATTTAAGCATTTCACCATAAGAACCTGATCCAATCTGTGGATGGTGGTGGCAGTAACATGATTTGGGCCTACTTTACTGCCTTTGGACCAGGGTGATTTCCATCATTAATACAGCTATGAGTTCTTAGTTGCACAAGCAAATTCTACAGGAAAATATCAAAGTATCCATCTGTGAACTGATGCTCAACAGTAAGTGGATCATGACCCTGAACACAGAAGTTGTTCTGCCAAAGCAGCTTTAAAGCAGAAAAAAACTTGGGTTTTGCAATGGCAGAGTCAAAGTCCTGACCTTAATCTTATAGAAATGCTGTAAATAAACCTAAAGTTTGTAGTTTGTGCAAAGAAGCTAACATCCTTGAGCTGAAGCTCTTCTGTAAAGAAGAATCTTATGAAATACCTCCACCACCTTGTGCAGGGCTGATGAAGACATAGCAGATGTTGTTGCTGCTACCCAGCATCACGCACAGGTTACACTTTAGGTTACACTTCCCACAATGAATACATGAATGAGTGTAATTTGTGTGAAAACTGGATCGTGTTTCAGGTCATATTTATGCACATGTAATTAACCAGAATTATACGTTATACAACCACTAGTACTTTATATGCTGACAGCTGTAATAACGTCTATATCTATATGTATACCTATGATAACTAAAATCTAAAAAAATGTATTGAATGGACTTTTAAGCCATGCTCATATACAGTAGCAGTTCTATGACCTCTGATTACAACAGAAAATCATAGCTGATAGTGGCTGTGACTGTGCCAGTTCACACTATAGTTACATTAAAGGAAAAAGAAATGGTGCTGTATACTTCCTTATTCACGAGAGGAAAATGCTATACCATGCTGTTATGCTGATTAAGGTAGTGCAAAGCAATCTACCACAAGCCAGCTTAGCATTGCCCCTGTGACAGGGTATTTAAAAGAGTAGTGAACTGCAAGAAAGCTCAATTACATCCTCCCAGCTTGTACTGCATAAATCATGGTAAATCCTCTCAAATCTGTCTCTCGGAAATTGCTGGAATGTTACAGCAGAAAACATGGAGGGTGCTTCGGTGTAACTCAGAGGAGAAGAGCTTAGGGAGAAAAATGCAGAGTAATGCACAGTTCAGCAAAAGCAACTTCCTGTTTGACTGTGCCCCGCCCAGAGAGACACAGAGAGCTGAAGCAATGCAGAGTGATCACAGAGACAGAAAATAGCAAGAACCAAACATAGGGAAGTAATTTAAAGGCAAGCATGCAAAGGATGAGTGCACTGTCAAAGTGAACAGGTATAAAGACAACAGGTTACTGTAGGTGTGTAATGGTTAGCACCTCTCAGCTAGAAAGACCTGAATTTGAATCCATTAGCTGGCCAGGTGACTTTATGTGTGGAGTTTGCTTGTTCTCCTCTGGGCACTCCAGCTTCCTCCCACAGTCCAAAGACATGCAGTCCGGTTAATGGGAGACTCTAAATTGCACAAAGGTTTGAATGCAAGTGTGAATGGTTGTCAGCCCTGCCTCTTGCCCACAGGGACAGACTCCAGCACACCCATGACCAGTAATAAGAAAAGCAGTTAAGGTAATGGATGGATAGAAATGACTAGAAGACAGTTGATGTGACTACGGATCCCATTTAAGTAATAAATATGCATACACTATTGAAAAATCATCAAATTAATGTAAAATGATTTATATCTGAAAGCTGTCACATTAGAATATTGGAACTTTTGAGTCTTTGGAGTCTCACAGTGAGTTTCAAACTTATTATGTTTATAGTCTGAATTACACAATAGCCATGACAAAAGGGCCGAAATGGTCATATCTCTAAAGCAGCTATTGATAAACTGATCTATTCTTTAAGGATAGTTTTTGTATTGAAATGTCACATTCTGGCATATCCAAATGTCAACTCCCAAGGTTGCCTCGCCATCTGTGTAGCCTTAGCGGTGCTTTTGAAATAATAGCAATGTTTTTTTTCCTTTCTTTTTTTTTTTTTTTACATAAAAAGGTTAATATTAAAATGAAGTTTTGCAATAGAGCTAAATCAAAGTATTAAATATTGCATGCAGACGATGTCAAAAGTTCGCTCTGGTATAAATGTTGCAAATGAACTGCCTTTCATTCATTTTCTATATCTGTGGGAAATTGTTATTGATGTTTTTGAGCTTGCAATGACAAAATGTGACTGGCATTTGTAGGCAAGATGTAAAGGGCATTATAATATGACGGATGGAACGACTGAGATATAGCTGGAGATGCTGATAAGATGGCAGAACAGCAAAGCAGAGTCTCTACGTTTGCTCCGATCAAACATGTGACTGAAAAGGGCTACAACAGGTGTATCTGACAGCGCCGTGCTGCCTGTCCTCAATGTCACCTATCAGCAGCCCTATCTGATTAAAACTGGACATCCGCAGTCTCTCTCAGGCTTAGGTACAAGCCCTCGTTCTTTCTCTTCCCGATCACCTGATCATACAAGCATGCAAGCTCCTGCACATTCACACACACACACACACACAATTGCTGAGAGGGACAGGAGTGGGGGCATACAGTACCTTGCGTGTTGACTGGGTTGGTGGTGGGTGTGGGGATAGTAGTGGGAGCATCTAGATGAAAAGAGTAAAAAACAAAGAACATGTATAAGAAATAAGGAAAGACAAAAGTAAAGGAATAGACAAAAGTCACAGAAGATGAGAAGCTGTACTGCAGTGAGATCATTTTAGTTGGGTAAGAAGTTATGTTAGCACCTCTGTGAGGCTGCACTTAAAGGATAGATTAACATTTTTCCATTCTGTCTTAACAACAGACCTGTGCCCTCATGAACACTGAAATAGGTTTTGCCTGTTGTAATCATTCCTATTTTTCATACTGGTCTCAGTGAGATTCATAAAGTATTTTAAGTGATGGGGTCAAACTGGAGTCTTTGTTATGTGCTAAAATATTTTCAGAGTTGTATGAAGTTAACATACAACTCTGTAAAAGGAATCTGGTGTGAAAGACTAACTATTGTAATAAAATGAACCCAAACGGCTGAAGAGGAACTTTTTTGCATCACTGGAAAGATGCTAAGTGGTTTCTTAAGATCAGTAAGAAAAGGGGCGATGATAACATCATGCAAAACCTGTATACATGGACACAAGGGCGACATGCTTGAAAAACTGTGATTCTATCCTTAAGTCAACATATAAGGAGCTAAACACTAACATCAGCATGCTAACACACTCACAGAGACATGCTGATGTGTACATTTTTTTTACTATAGTTTTGCAGACATTTGGCTAACCAAAGGTGGCACTACAAGAGAAAGGGGTCGCCAAAATGGTTGCAACTCATCTTGAGTGGGAGTGGACATACATCATCTGGGTATCAGGAATGTCTCTATACAATTTAGTTTCAATTGATGAAGCAGAAATTGAATAATTTAACTAATTTGATGAAAGCCTAACTACTGGTGAAAAGTCCTGGTAACCATGAATATGAAGTCCACATTTTATGACAGTGCATCTAAAAGTTGTTAACACATTTCACAAAAAAAAAAACCTAAAATGTCAGCCTCACGACGGAGTTACGGAAAAAGTTAAAGTCTTTAAGATCAATCCTCTGGGGATCATGAATGTGTGAACAAAGTTTATCCAACATTTGTTGAGTGTTTCAGTCTGCACCAAGAATATCATCCACTCTACATGGTAAAAAAAAGAAACTAATATTTCACTGTAAGTGGGGTTGTGTTATATATCATTATGGTAAGCTTTTGAATTTCCTCTTTTAATACATTTTCTAATTACCTATGAATAATAAAGTCTAGCAATCATGGAAAGGTATTGCTATTTTCAACAGTCTCTCTCAATAATTAAGTCAAACTGCAAATTAACCCTCTCTGGTGGCCTCGTGCTGCAGCCCCGAGCAGCATCCTCCACCCCGAGCTGTACTGATTAGACCTGTCACTAACCCCCAGAAAAAATAATCACAAAGACAAAATGGAGGGTAATTCAGGTTTGCGATGGTACTAAGGGGGGCTGAAAGCATTCTTATCAGAGGAATATATTCCTGGCTCTGGTGCGGGGGAATGATAGCACAACCCCTTGCTGTGGGAGAGTCTCGGCAGGGGAAATTGACTGGCTGTCTCCATGTCTTTAGTGTCTGCACTCCATCAAAAGACAGCAGTGGGGGACCACACACTCCCAAACTAATGATAAAACATCAAGGACAGCATAATGTTGCCGCTGGGGATGGAGTGTATGGCAGAGGTGGTGTTGATGGTGGTAGGGGGGTGTCAGGGTATCAGGAAGAGATTTTCTTCTGACACTATTTTAAGGGGGGGGTGGGCTACATTTCTTTTCCTGTGACCGAAGGCAGTCTGATAGCTGAAATGTCAGTGTCTGGAAGAGGGAAATTGGCCATTCAGGGAAGAGGGTCTTCACAAAAGCCGGGATAGGATGTGGCACATATAATATCCAGGCGAACAAGAATTCTCCATGGGCAATTTCCAGGCTGGATGACTCTGGGCTCAGAATTATGAAGGCTGAAATATGAGTGTATTTTGGAGAAGCCATATTTTCAGGGAGCATTTGTATCAGTGAGGGTTGTGATATGAAAAAATTTAACCACAAAGTGAAACAATGTAGGAGAAATTGTTTATCTATGCCTGCTTAAGCTTGCCTGCCAACACGACAGCAGGGAAGATATTTTGTTTCTTTTTTATTTGTCTCTCTTGCTTAAGTTACTTTTACATAAATACATTATTCAAAACAAGAAGTGCCAATAGCTTTAGAATTTCGCTAATACAGTAAATTCTGTGGAAAATACTTCTAGAAAGCTCATGTGTTTCAAGCCGTTCTTCACTATGTTTGAAAGAATTCACTGTGATTCACTGGGACAGTTTCACAACAGCCTTTCATAAGAACAGGACACATGAGTGCAGTCTGCTCTTGTTATGTCAAACCCTGATAAACTCCAAATTTACAGTGGCTTGTGATTCTTTGACTTCTTGCCCATGAAAGATTTATGGGTCAGAAAGTCAACTGTGGGCCAAACCATAGCAGTAAAGGTGGCATTGTTCTCCTGCCAACAGGCAGTATGTGTGAGTTATAGCACCAGGTCACCTCTGAGAGAGAAAGGCCTCTCTCTGGCCAGCTCTCTACCACACTACACACCAGCCAGGGGGCACAATTCACAGCCTGCTACAGATCCACTCTTATAGAGAACAGCAGGACATCCCTCTTTCTCTGCCTTTTGACTGGCCACGTACAAAACACACACTACAATAGCACTTGATTTGACATGGCTTTACATCGGCCACACACCTGCCTGCTCTGTCACACAGTGGAAGGTCATTAGTCTTTCTGGAAATAGGAAGAGCCTGAAAGACCAGCAAGGTGGCAGCAGGAAGAAAGAGAATTGATGGACTATTCAGCTCGACTCTATCAGTAATGCTCCCAACAAACAACAATATACTGTACTTATCAAGAACAAAACAGCTCATTAAAATAAAGCTATTTGCTGCATGCAGTTGGTTAAACAAGTCATTTTTTGACAGGTGCGATGCCTTAAATAGAAGCAACAGCTCATAAATTACAAAACAAAACAGTAAAAATGCCAGTTAGCAGAAGAAAAGTCATTTTGCTGAAAAATATGAAGCTGACGTTAGTTGGCGGGATGGTAGGCGCACGGTGGTGAGTTGCTGCTGAAAAGCTACACAGACCTAGCACAACGTCATCATGCATCAAGACCAATCTGTGTCGCACACAGAAACACACATTAATTAAGCCACCATAGCAAGCATGATTAGTCTGGGACAACAAACCCTCACATGGACCACAACATGATTTTGTCTGGCATTAAATCCTCCAGAAAAGAGGAGTGGGAGTCACATACATAATTATACGCGGTTATGAGCACCTTTTACCAATCTCCTGTGTCTCATTATATCGAGCTGAAGTCATTGAGCTTCCAACGCTCGTACAACAAACGAGTGGTGTTTAATGGAAATTGGTAAAAATATGTGGATAGGAAGTTACTAATTGAAGAAGTCATGTCAAAAGATGAAAACACGACAACACAGACACTTTAGGCTTTAGTCTGGACTATGGAACATTCACCTCCAGTTGATTTTCATTCATTCATTTAGGCTCACACACACATACAACACACGTATATGAACACACACATAGACGTATATATGACAGTATTTACTTTGAAGATCTGTGTTTATGAATAACAAGCATGCTTTCACAGCATTATAAATCCTAAACCGCTTTACTTAAAAAGAGAAGACAGTAAATCTCACTTTCAGAGGAATCTTTACACAACAATTAGTAATTTAGTTGTGATAGCTTGAATACGTCAGCTTGGAGTGAGCTATTTGCCGGCATATGCTGTCCTTTTGTTTGGGAATGATCATTATGGGCCCATTGGGAACAAGCAGATGTCATCATCTGCCTGGCAGAGCACGATGATGAATAACCATGGGGTGGCAGAGTTATGAGAGTCACAGGAAACCTATGTCACAGTGACAAAGTCGCACGTCAGTCGGTAGCATAAACGCATTATTTCTCTGAACATCAACCAACCTACAGAACTGCTGAACATCAGACATATGACGATGTGAGAATCTGTATATTTTTCATTTTTTCATGCAACTGGAAAGATTTCAGCAATGAAAAATGAATAGCAGTGCTTCTGTAAACACTTCGTACCTGAGAAAATTTGGATTAGTGAAGTCCTGCTGTGTTTTGAGCACAGGCATCCCTAAACCTCACATGGTTATTCTGCCTGCAAATTCAAAACATCAACAAAACCCTTCCACCAAAGCATTCAGGAGGCAGTGATTTAAAAGTTTAAGGGTGTAGAAAACCAGTCCCAGATTACTTTGATATTGAAAAAAGTCCAGTTGTCCTGAACCCACAACACACGCTGTTTTTCTTCTTTAATTTCTCCTGACTGACAGGTTTTGTGCCGCCTCTGCCCAAGACCTTGTCCCTCGATTATAATCCTATTCACTGCTTGCCCTGCAACTGGTGAAATGCTGTTGACGTGAACACCATTACAAATGCATCTCTTTCCAAAGATGCACATTTTCAGCAGTTGCCATAAACATTTGCTCATCAGCAGGTGTTGCTGGTTTTTGACACACAGGTCATGCCTGTCAACAGGACCTAAACTAGCAGACTGAGTAATGATCAAAACAATATCCCCAGTTTGAAACATGCAATTGACTCTCTCACAATATCCACAATGAGCCATTGTCAAAAGCCGCTACAGTTTTTGAATGATATACCACGCCACACCTCGACTCCTCTCCACGTCTGATTCTAATGCTTTGGGCACATGTTAGATTTAAACATGGGAACTCCTCTCAGTGGTCAAATCCAATTAATTTCATCAGTTAAAATCACGTTTCACACCATAACATAACATTATATCACAATATATCATTTTTCTGTTGTTATCTAAGCAGCACCACTCCACACACCTGACTATAACTGCTGTACAGCAAAAAGTTTTCCTAAGTGTATTCATAAAAAAAATAAACAAATAAAAAAGTTTCTTTGGAAAATGATGGACATAGATCTGGCAAAGTAACTCACCATAGACTAGAAGAAATGCAAAATATATGAATAACAAGCACTGCATACAGTAATAAAAACAATCATTATTCCTCTCAAAGTTGTAGTGCACATAAAAAAAATGTGTGTGCACAAGTTCATTTTGACTTATTTTTTTCTCATGCCAGTTCATGGCACTTTTGTGGATGTACATTATAATGGACAGCTATATTGATATTATTAGTAACATATATAACAACTTAATATTTTAAGGAATTATGACAATCTCAGGATCCCCACCAGGCATGTTTAAGAAATAAAGGTACTATGCTTTCACTAATAGTTTGTGTCTAATATGGTAATTTGGCAGCACTTTTTAGTTTAGTAATAATGGGGGTAATAGTAAGGTAATATATAGGTAATGACAAGGTAATAGGGAGGTAATATCTCAATAATACGATGGTAACTGGGGGTTATAATTTGGCAATAACAATATAATGTGGTATCATATTTAAAGGAATAACAATGCACAGGTAGTTTTGCATTTTACAGCTAAGTCCCATGGTTGTTACACAGGAACTTTCATGTGCTAATCACTGTAACCGAAATGAGATGAACTTTACTGTCAGGATCAACAGAAACTTTTGCAGCATTTCGGCAGAAAGCGTTTAGCCATAGCACAGCCCCATCAAAAAACACACACAACACACAGGACAACAACACCCAGCAATCCCAATCTTACAGTTGAATAAACACTGATAGAGTTAGAGTTGATTGAGCAACAGACTAGATTGATGAACAAAAGTGCTCTTTCTGAACTGTGGGAGTCTAAAACGGCTGCCAGAGGGCAAAAGCTAATATTCTCCATTTAGTAAATAGGAAGAGTGCGAGGAGGTATTGGCTGCCAGTCTGAGCATGGTTTTATATGACAAGTCCAAAAAGAGCAGTCTAATTTAACTTGCAACAGCTATAAATTGTAATATATAACACTGTTAGTATTGATAAGCTTTTGGTGTTTGGCTTAATGTAACATTACAACAAAAATGAAATAGAAACATCTCCAATTAATGGATATTACACAGAAACTAACACGCTTCCAGGTAATTGCTGTAAATCTTGGTGTTGGGTTTGAACATTATTACCTTCCTGCTCCGCCTCTTTTTCTAGCTATACCAAGTTATTACCTGGTTATTACTTTAATAACTACCATGATATTATTCCATATGTTTTCTTATTGCATTGCATTATTGTTAAAACTTATTATCTTGTTATTACACTGCTTTTACCTTCATATTTCCAAAATATATCCTAATATAATTTTTATTTTATTTGTTTTATTATTTATCTGCTTGAAAAAAACCCCATCCTCTGCTATACAGTTCTGAATTGCAACTGCAAATGAAAATGAAATCTTAAGTCTCATCTGCTGTGACCTCTCTGTCACAAGACTTTACTGTGGTTTTCCCTAGTTTTCTCTGGCCTCTCCCAAAAATGTCCCAGATATAGATGTAACAGTAAACTGTGATTTGCTGCATACAAGTAAGTGACAGAGAGGTTGGTTACATCTGTCAGCAGTAAAGTAATGCTACTTTTTGGTGAAGCTGTTCATTGTTGTATTCTGGATCTGATTCTGGCTTGAATGTTTATAGTTTGGTTTTAAAAAGCTGCCATTTCAAACGACTAAGGAGTAAAACTGCATGAAATTGTAATGCTAGAGTTTGTTTATGTAGCCTCTGGAGCTGGTGGGAGAATCAGACGCTGAAGATGCAGAGACAAAATTTTTGGTATGTTATTTTCTATTTTTCTGTTTTTCTATTTCTAAGTCTATACAACTGATTCAAGCTTATGCCTGGGTTTGGGTTTGGTCAGACAATGTTCTTGGAATACAGGCAGAAACAAATTGAAAGTTGAGAGAGAAAAATAAAATTCTCTTCTAAGCAGTAGGAAGCAAATGCTCCAAAGACAGAAAGCTAAACTCACCAACAATGGCTGCACCTGCCGCAAATTTATTTTCCCCTCGGCCTCATCACCCCTGCCAGCCACCAAAAATAGGAAATTAAGGTCAGAGAGTGTGTACTTTACTGGCATCATATCATATGATTTTTAAATGATGAAGTCCTTCTTGCTTTCAAAACTTCAAACAGCTCCCTCCTGCTGTTCCCACTTGGGTGTTGAAGTGCAAAGATGCCTGGTGCACCTTTAAACAGTTATGTTGTTTGCAACAAAGTAACTTTTTTTTAGATCGTGCCAAGTAAATTTACTGGCAACAGCAATAATAATTGTATTTTTATGTATTGTTTATTTATTTTTAGAAAAACAGATACACTGAAACTAGTGTGCTTTGATTGATGGTCGTTTTGAGGTAAAGAGAAGAAGCGGCAGAGAAAAAAGGTTCTGAACAAGGGGAACAAACCATCCACAGCATTTAAAGTCATGTCCTGGGAGAGATGTTCCCTCTATTGCCCTTTACTCACTGGCTGCTGAATACATTGACACTCCATCCACGTCGACGTGAGTCAACGAACTCACAAATAAAGGTTGAATAGTCATATTCAATAATCTAGTGACCGTCCACAGTCTTGATTATTTGATGTGCGATGTACAGTGCTGTGAAAAAGTATTTGCCCCCTCCAGATTTTTTTAAATTTTTTTTTATCACACTTAAATGATTCAGGTCATCAAAAAATGTATATTATACAAAGATAGACAGAAAAACAAAATGCTAATTTTATTTATTAAGGGAAAAAATCTGTCCACATCTGCCTGGCCCTATGTGAAAAAGTAATTGCCCCCTAAGAAACTAATAACTGGTAGTGCCACCATTGAACAACTGCAATCAAGCATTTGGCAATGAGTCTTTCACATCACTGTGGAGGAATTTTGGCACACTTTTCCTCGCAGAATCTTTTACATTCAGCTACATTGGAGGGTTTTCAAGTATGAATGGCCTGTTTAAAGTCATATCACTTCATCTCAATCGTATTTAAGTCTCGAGTTTGACAAGGTCACTCGAAAACCTTTTGTTTTATGGAGCCATTCAGAGGTGGACTTGTTGGTGTGTCGAATTATTGTCCTGTGCTTGAGCTTGAGGTCATGAACTGACATCCTCCTTCAGGCTTTTCTGGTAGAGCGCAGAATTCATGGTTCCATCAAAAACCAGCCCCAGACCATCACACTACCACCACCACGTTTAAATTTTGATATGATGTTCTTTTTATGAAATGCTGTGTTAGTTTTACATCAGATGTAACGGGACGCATAAAGTTTCACCTTGGAACTGTCCCATTGATGCCATTTTTACCCAGTCTCTTTCTTTTTGTTATATATTGTTCTGGGTTCTTTTATGACTTCCTGAATCCTGAGTCTTTGTTGTGCACTTAGAGTCATTTTGGTAGAGTGGCCACTCCTGAGAAGGTTCACCACTGTTCCAAGTCTTCTATATTTGTGGATAATGGCTCTCACCGAGTTCTAAAGCCTTAGAAATGGCTTTTAGAACTCTTTCCAGACTGATACAACTACTTTATTTCTATCTGTTCTTGACTTTCTTTAGATCGAGGTCTAATGTGATGATCTTGTAATCTGCTTCACTTTGTCAGACAGCTTCTATTTAAGTGATAACTTGACTCAGCAGGTCAGGCAGTAATCAGGCCTGGGCGCAGCAAGTGAAACTGAACTCAGCTTTCCATGGTTAATCACATTGCATTCATGATTTAGTAAAGGGAAGCATTTTCACATAGGACCAGGCAGGTTTGGACAGTTTTTTTCCCTTAATTAAAATAAAATCATTATTTAAAAACTGCATTTTGTATTTACTCTGGTTATCTTTGTGTAAGAAAATTTTGTTTGATGTTTTGACTTTTAGGTGTGACAAATATGTCAAAAAAATAAATAAATCAGGAACAGGTGAAATAGTTTTTCACAACACTGTACATCTGCAATGAATGTTGGGCTTTAAGATGAGATTCAGAGGGGAAGTCTGCACATTTAAAACATATGATTACAAGTGTTCTGGATATCTACTGTACTAGTATATGTCTGACAAAGTTTTCAAATTTTGATAACTTCCCTCAAATAATGTCACTTGAGCCTGCACTGCTTATGTCTGAGGGCTACAAATGTGACAGTGTGGTGGTGTGGAGTTAGGAAGAAGTTAGCTTACCAGACTTTTGTAGCCTGTTCCTCATCTCTGCTTGAGACCAGTAGGTGATCCTACTGTAAATTAGTCATTGCATAAGAACACACCCAGATCTTTGAATGAGCTATCAGCAGAAAATGTATGGGTAATAAAGCCACCAATCAATCAATCAATCAATCTATCTATCTATCTATCTATCTATCTATCTATCTATCTATCTATCTATCTATCTATCTATCTATCTATCTATCTATCTATCTATCCAACTATCTATCTATCTAATAAAAAAGTCTATACCTCTGATGGAGTATACTGTGGAGTATAAAAGTAGCATTGAAGGGGGAAGACCTCACAAAGAAGCCTAAACCGCCTCAAAGTCCCAACTGAGACACTACAGCAAACCAGGAAACACAACTGTGGAAGTTGAAGTGAGAACAAATGAGTTTTGGGAGAAATTATTCAGAGTGTTTGGGCTGTGTTATATTAAAGCTATGTTGCACGTTTTATGACCACGGAGTAAATCAAAACTATTTGTAGTTGTTCTGAGAGGCCACATCAGGAGGTGGAGTGAAAAACTAGTTGTTACTGAGAGGGGGCGAACATAATATTGTTTAATTATAGAGATAATGGAGCACATTTTTCAGACAGTCTCAGCTTGAAGTCATTCATACTTTTGCACTTGGTTGTTCACATAAAAAGTGCTAGAAATAGTTGTGTAACAAGTGAAAGAAAAAGATCTAAAGAGAAAAGTTCAAACCCAGCGAACCCAGCCAATCACAGCATGAAGTAGGTGTGAATGTCAGATCTTCAGTTTTTGGAAAGTTACAAAAAATGGTTGGGCACAGACTTCCTAATCCAACATCAGTACGTCAAGGTGTGGTGGAAAGCATGGGCAGTCTAAAGCTTTCTGACCATCTAATAAGCACAACAGTGTGGCCTGTACTGGTCCCTGAATGTGGCTATATGTGTGGCCATGTTCTGAGCTTCTTCTGCGTCTAAGTATATGGCAATACTGGCTGATCCACCTGATTCAGTTTCTACTCTGCTGCACACCTGCTTCAAAAACACAAAGCTATGATATTAAATTTCACTTCCTGTGTTTGCAATGTACCAGTCTTAAGTCAACAGCCACTTTATCCTTGACTTTCTTCTCCATACGATTCAAGCTCATCATGCATTAATAGTAGAGCGGCAGCTCATATCTTCAACATAAATTTGTAGCACTGTGGATTTGTCAACTGCAGCCACACTTCTGTGATTTTAAGCCCCTCGTTCCTCTCGATAATGACTTACATCTATACTGTATGTAACTGTGGATCTGCTTGTTGTACAAATGCTGTAGTAAATCCTTATCAATGCAAACACAGTCCCCCAAATTCCAAAGCTACTGTAGGCAGTAGAAATTGAACCCTGGTGAAAATGGAGGAATTTAGAATTCATTTGTATACTGAGGCATGATACCTACCATAAACATATAAGATGTAGTCATCGTAGGCCTCTCCCACAGTATTGGACGCCACACAGCGGTAGGTGCCGTTGTAGGACTTGTTGAGGTTCTCGATGTAAAGCTCAGAGCCGGCGACCACAGCGTGAGGTGGCACATCCTCGTCTACTCTCAGCCAATTGATCCGGTGGGGTCTGGAAAACACAAATACCACACACATCACTCAGGCACTGTCTATCCACAGTAGAAATCTGAAAGAAAAGGTCAAATCTGAGATCATCCGAGGAGGGTCATTGGCAGGCCCGGGCTAATGATGTATTTTATACTGCATGCTAACAACTGGTAACATTTAAATGCTACAATGAAATGTAAAGGTTAAGAGGGTGCATGGACTGGCAGAAAGGGGATATACTGTGACGAGTCTAGGTTCTGAAGTGCATCCATCTGCCTGACTACTCACTGTGGTTTTCCTTCTGCGATGCACGTCAAATCCAGATTGTCACCCTCTCTGGTTAAACCTTCAGGATATGTCACCACAATCTTCACTTCTGGTTTATCTGCAAATCAAAATTACAATGATCCAGTGTCATAAGTTATGACATCACAGTCTTTCTTCTCGTACCTGCAGCTGAAGTTCAATGACTGTTCAACTCAAAGGTGATGTGCTAAGAGACAGAACAGCCCAGAGCGAAACATGACACGGCATGAAATGATTACCCAATGTAATCAGTGGACGTCCAGTTATTCTACAGTACCTCAGAGCAAAAAAAAAGAATTTCCCTCTTATCAATGCTAACCAAAGATTATCAAAATGTCAGACTGTTCCAGTCAAGCTTTCTCTTTTTTCTTGAAAGGTCAGACAAAACAGTTGTCTACCTTGAAAAAAATTAATATTCTACACAGACTACAAAACCTTTCTTTGATGTGTAACCGTGTAAGGCACCCTGTATTACCTCTTCAATCAATGCACCATTTAAAAAACACCTAAACATCATTTGAAAAATGTGCTTTTCCCTCAGGGTGACTGTTTCCCATGGGCCAGAATCTATAGGATGCGGGACATATTTCTGCCACGCACACCTTGTGCAGCAGTCATATGCATCATGGCTGGTTGTGGGCCACACCCAGCTTCCTCTTTTAAAAATGTGATTCTGTGTATGAGCCATACATTTCCCATAGGAGATAGAACTGAACTGCAGGTAGGTCAGTCAAATACATAAAGCCACACTGTAGCATGTGCAGCATGAGGTCTGCATCGCCCTGCTCAAATATCCACTGACTTCTTGGGAAAATACGTTGCCTTGATAGCAGCATATGTCTGCTAAAATATCAATACGCCTCTGAGTAAATTTTGCCTTCACACATATGCAAATTACCCATGGCGTGACGCACCCCATACCATCACAGATGCTGTCTTTTGCACCTTTCGCTGATAACAGTCTGGATGGTCTTTTTCATTTTTGGCATGGAGAACCTGACGTCAGTTTTTCCCAGAATCAAACTGAAACTCGTCCTACTACTGAACACATTTTCACTGTCTGACAAATTCAGAAAAATATTGAGAAAATGTTCTCGTTGAACTGGCACTTAACTTCACAAAGTGGTGAAGATGACCCATCTTTGCCTGAAAATATGGAGCCTCTGGTGGATATCCTTACCAGTTTCTTATTAATGTGTTAATTTAGCATCTCCTTGTGGGCATTTTGTGTCTCTTTGTAGTAATCTTGTGGTCATTTTACATCTCTTTTGGTCCTTTTTGTGTTTCTCTGGGTAACGCTCGTCTCTGTTTGGTCCATCTGTGTCTACATACGATTATTTTTTAATTAAACACGAAAGCCAATAATAAAAACATAAGCCACACAATAAAATATTTCCCTTCAACATTACCTTTAACATTATCCATATGAATTAATATTAATTAACTTTATCTGATGACAACTCTTGTTGCCATATTTAGATGTGATTTTTTCCCCAACAACCCTCATTCCATGGCAAAACATCTTTTTATGCTCAACACTAGCTGTATGTTTCTTCTTAGAGTTGGCAGAAAAGTTCAGTGGCTCTTCTTCAACAAAATAACTAAGTCTCTGAGGTATATTTTGAAACTCTCCAAGCAGCGTACTGTAAATGTGCTTTTAGTGCACATCAAGGGAACCTGTCAGCAGCCCCTGTCTGTGGATGGTCACATATTAGCTTTACTTTCTCAGCTTTGCAATTCCTTTGTTTGTGATTTAACAACGTCCATAATTTCTAGATCTACAGTAATAATTGTTTTTTTTCAGCTTTTTAGCCACAACATACAACTTAAGATAGCACTAGCAGGGGGTTTGGCAGAAACCACTCACATCTCTGCTACAGTCTGCCCAAGTAGTGATTGTTATAAAATTATAAGAAATAAGAATTCTCCAAAAACTGACATTCTCTGATTGGTTATAGGGATGAACCTGACCTTCTAAAACCAAGAAATGCCACAGGACCACCAATGTGCACTTAAGCTCCCACTAAGCAGGAGACAATCACTGGAGCTGTCTGCTGGGCCTTAGCCTACTTCTAAGCTTGAAAAAGTACAGTTTTAGGTCACTTACACATCACTTCCAAGTGTCTTTGAGCCAGGAGGTCCTTTGCTGCTGGGTGGTCAATGATGCAGTCCACTGGCACTCCATCATCCTCTTTGGTGACAGAAAATCTTACTCGACTGGTGACAGTAAACATCCTGTCATATATCTCCTCAACTGTTGTGTCACCTAGAAAAGCATCACAAGCACAAGAGGGTGAAAAAGTTAACAGCTCAAAAACAAATCTGAAATCATGGAGCAGCTTCAACCTGCAATGACCATAAAGAGCAAATAGTCATAGCTATTAAGAGCACATTACCTGTCAAAGTGGTGTGGTCTCAAATGGCATTTACATTTAATTTACGATTCGGTGATGTGGTGCCGAAACGAGACTTTAGAGGATTCATACAGACTCGAGGCCTTCGTTCCTGACGAGATCGGTGAGCAGTGGCTGGGTCATATAAGCCTGATAATGAATGCTTCTGCAGCTTGAGGGCTGAGCATTGTTGGGGCGAACCCTGCAGTAATCTGCTGCCCACTAGGCCCTAGGCTGTCAGAGGGGCATTCATTTAGAGAGCATTACAATGCCACAGGGGCATCGCATTAGCTGCAGTGCTGAGTGTGATGGTTTACTCGCACTTAATGAAGTGAGGAAATAATTACAGCCTCACTCTGACCTGCAGCACACTTCCATTTCAGCCTTGTCACAGGGGAGCCTTGCTGGACTAAGGGAGGGCAGAACACTGTTGTTCCACAGTTGATGATCGCCAATACACACATATGTGGCCTCTTGATGGATATTAACCTCATGTAACACACACCCACCCCACCAAGACCTGCCTACATAAAATTTAAAGCACTGGGATTGGTAAGTGGTCAATGCGCTTGAGGACATTAAAGCTGACCACTCTGCCAAGTGCAGGGAGAGAACAGGCTGTTTGAAAAGCCGATCAGAGTAAGTCCGTAATAACAGCAGCATAAACATAACAACAGCAGGAATATTTGGGACAGTGTGATGACTACACATAAAAAATGATTCATTTATAAACTGTAATTCTGTTGCTATTTTTAAACTGATTTAATCAGATGTTAAATAGTACTGGCTGACACATTACAGAATGTAGAACACACAGTGGTGTAGTAGTAGTGGTATAAAAATATACAGTAACTAACGTTTCTATAGGCCACAGCTAAACGATTTAACATAAAAGCAGTGCAAACATTAACATGACACACACCACATACATTAATCCTACACATGTTTAGTTACAGTGGAGAGTAGTGCTGTGATCAGTGGTAACACAGAGCTAAGCCAAATAACTTATCTCACATTAAGAGCTTTACTGTCACAATGACATAGCAGTAAGTGACATCACAGTGCAGAGGAGACATACTGTAGACTGTATGTGACTTTTACATTTACATTTGTGAAGTTACTGTAAGTCCTGTCATATTTTCTGTGCATAATGTAACAGTTGCTGTGGTGGTTATTCGTTATCATTTCAGCCAGTCACAGAAATTGTCTCATTACTATTACAGTGCTGCATTAGTAACATGGGTCAGGGAAATGTGTAGCTCCACTTCTTCACATAGGAAAATATCAGTGTATAGCAGGCACGGACCTGAGGTGGTATGGCTATATTGTTACCTGAGCATTATTGTCTATTATTAACTCTATGCCTGGCCCTCATGCTGGAGTTTTGCTTTACTGGATAATTAGCAGAAAGTTTTGTGTATTTTAATACCATTGTGTGTTTTTAAGGGCAGTAAAATGCGGATATATGATTGGTTTGATTTATGTTGGTACTGACAGTGGGCGGTGGTCATATAAAAGATGCTTAGAGCACAATCGAGCTGCTCCTTTGTTGAAGCCTGTTCCCCCTGTGAATGTTCCCTTAAGGTCAGGCAAGTTCAAGCATCACATAAGACACGTGGTTCTAATTAGTTTTCAGATTAGATTAAGGTAAGACAACAAAACACAGACGATTCTGGCATCCTGTGTTTGTAGCTTCCAGTCTCACTTTGACGTGAAAGAATTGATCAAAGAAAATAAGGACACAACTCAATGTAAAGAGAATAAAGGGTGTGCAGTAACCTGGTGGTACCCAAGCTGATCAAAGATCTGTGTCACACAATCTGTTTAGCTTTCTGCATATGTATGCACCTAAACACAAAGTGAATGTAGAGGATGCATTCTATATATATATATGTATATGTATATGTATATTTAATGTATATGTATAAGTATGGATTTCATTCTACATTTGATAACAGTTGGTTATGTTTCATATGGTATGCACTCCCCTCAGTGGCTTGTCTGTGGACAACAGTACCATCACTGCTGATTTAGTGCAAAAAAAAAACCCCACAGCTGCTTCTGAGCAAAGTCAAAGAGACAGTACTCTAATAGCTCCCTCCTGTCTTGTACTCCCTTGTCTGCATGAAAGTGCCATGATGTCGTACCTTTCATTTGACCTCTGCACGATGCAAAATACCAAAGAGACAGACAACATACATTTCAAGGTCAGAAAAATAGCACTGCTGGTATTTGTCTCATGAAAAAAAGAATCCTTAATTTCACTTATAGTATCTCACTGTTTTTAGTTGTGCTTCTTACAGAATAATTCTAACGAGAAAAAGAGTTGGAAAACTTGTAAAAGTTGACTCATGCTTTGAACATCAGACTCATGCAGGCAGAGTCATTATCATTGTACAGGCCAAACAACATTTGTCAATTAACAGCTTCATCCAAGCCCTGATGAGGAAAACAACTGGGGGTTGGGTCGTGGAACGACTCGAATCTGAATGCAGGGGAGATTTGAGTGTTGCGGCAGAGATGTCAAATCAAACGCTCTTGTGAGCATCAACCACTGATCAATCCCAGCGCAATCAAGCATAGCCTCTTTTCAGGGTGACATTTTCTTTCAGTCAGTTTCTAACCCGAGACTTCAGTCTGCCAACACCATGCACAGGATCCAGTGATCAAGCTGTTTGAGAACCGCTTTAACTGTAAAGCAGCACTGTTACTACCGGCAGTAAAGGAGGCTAAAATTACTGTACAAAACAAATGCTTAACTTCTGAGGTAATGAAGCTAAATAATGCAGTATCTGTTACTAATTAAGGCACTTTTTAAAAATGTATCAGCTAAGCCTTTAACAGCTTTAACACACTGAGAAAAGTCTTGATGAATTTAAGAGCTAGTAATGCTGGAGAACGAATTCCCACAATTGGCAGCCTAGAAAGTGTTTTATTGGCTGATAAATTGCAGTTTTACATTAAGTTGTATCAATATGACTTAAAAAATGAATTTTATTACTTTATGAAATCATACAAAATTATTCATGTAAAATAATATGTTTTCTGCAGATTGTGTTTCTCATAGCTTACATCATGGAATCAGACTTCCTCAGATGTCAGGGAGGTTTATTGGCTAAAAGAGAGTGAACTGTCTCCTTCTCTGTCAAAGCAAAAACGTGTGTATTAATAATGTTAATGTTAAATGCCCTCTGGGATTAGTACAATTTTTTTTTCTTTAATCTATTTTCTATATTTTCACATATTGTAAGAGATTGTTTTGTAGCATGTAAATACATGTGTATCAAAATGAATTCTATATGTTGTCATGTGTAGTAAGAAGAAAAAAGTCATTAAAGCTTGAATTTGATCTACTATTAACATCAGTAAGATTTTTTTTCTAAACACTAATTGTTGCTATAATCCAAAAGCTTTCAAAGTTGCATTGCAGCTTTAACTGTTAAGTGCGTTTTTTTTTTAAAATTAACATGAAAGAGGATGAAATTGCGAACTGTTTTCCACCCAATCAACCCAGAATATTTCTTATTGGAAAAAAAAATACTAAATCTCCAAACTGTTTAAAATTCTGATTCAATCTCCCGCATACTGTCACACATGATCACATACCACAGTTTAAAAACACATAATTTAGATGCAGCTGTCCGATGGAACAAATCTCCTCCTGTACTTCAGCAGCAGTTAGCAGCTGAGCGCCCGGCTCCACCACATTTAAATGATACTGCAGCTGTCATTTATGCTAACAAGCATTTTGCCACCTTGTGTGTTGAGTCTCTCTCAGGCTGGAGCCCATCAGTTCCCTACCTGCCAGCATGATAAATGGTTGCAAAACCAATTCAGCCAATTTGAAAATGTGTTTAAATTAGCCAGTAGATTTCTTTCTTGCCATTACGCCCGTCTTGCCTGCACGCAGATGTAAGACAAACATGATCAGAGAGATTCTATAAAACCAGTGCGATGTGTGCCTTTTAATCTCAGTATATGCAGGAGCTAATGAATTGTTTAGCACGTCCATAATGAGTAGTGATTTGTGTTTCCTGGGGTACAGGAGGACGTGACTCTCTGGCTCTCTTTATGTATCCACTGCCACTATGGATTAGCCCCGCGCAGCGTGTCAGTGGCATTTCGCTGATCTAACCATCCTGTTGTCCTGCCCTCCCCTACACAACACTCGACAACTCATAAACAGAAATTGACTTCGACTCCTGTAGGGAACACTGGAGGCACAGATGGCATTTAGCTTCAGATTCGCTCTTGTCTAAATATTTCATCTCTCAACAAGCCAAATGAATCCTCTCCATTCTAATACATATATAATTTGACAACAAGCCCAGAGATATCCACTCTGTGTAAATACGATATGACTAAAATTAATATCTCCTCTTGCTGTACAATAAGTGTGTAATGAATAATTGATGACCCCTAATCATAACTGAGAGGTAATAAGGATTTTTCACCTCCCCAGATCATATACCCCTCTCCGCAGCAGCCTGCAGCCGACCGAAGGCACTGAAATGAAGATGAAATGTGCGAACACGAGTTTATAACCATGTTTACCCATGTATAGATGGATTTAAAGTAAATACCAACGATTTGAAGTCGTCTAGCTTTAAAACATTTTCAGCAGTCGAGGTGAATTAAATGTTCACGATAAATATTTGAACAATTTCAAATCTAAACAAGAACGTCATGAATTAAATTTACAGTATGAAAGTAGCTTTAAGGCAAATGGTTTGTAAGATTTATGAGTAACATAACACGAGTTTGGATTGCCGCTGTGAATTCATGGTTTGATCATCACGCGCTGGAGCTGGTTTTTCGTCCATGTTTTTATGAAAAGTGAGAAAGACAGAAAATACTGCCCAGCTCCAGCTGTACATGTCAGGTGTGATTAGCTTCCTATAGGTGTCAGTCAACACGATCAGTCCAACAAGCATTAATGTTTTTGAGGAGAACTACATTTTGTTCACAGAGGACGAGCCTCCAGTGACCAATACTTGTAGTGAAAGTGGACAGACCTAGTGCATGTGAAGCAAACAGATTGAGGCTGTTATTCCACTGACCTGTCAGTTCTTCCTCCCCCTTCATCCATCTGATGGAGGCAGCTGGCTTGCTGCCCATGGCTGTGCAGGTGAGCTCCGTCTCATTCCCCTCGCTGACCACATCCTCACGGCTCTCGATGATTGGGCTGCCTGGTGGGACTGACCCACAGCAACGGCAATGGTCAGAAAGACCCCAGCGTGGCCACATTTATACACAAAAACAATCAGCAACACTTAAATAATGCATGAATTCCTGTTTCTCACCATCAAATCACTATGAGATTGTGTCAACAGTTAACATGTCTGTCCAACTGGCACCTGCTGAATGTTGCTGCAGCTTGTAAATGAAACTATTGCCTCATGCAGCTTACAAACACTTGGATTATAAACAACTTCATATTTCTGTGAATATAGGCATGGTTCTGCTTAATGTGAGAGTTCCCCAGAGTTCGTCATGAATTTATGAATTATTTACTGAGGAGGTGTTGGGAGAACTAATTCTCAGATGCTTCTGCCATTACTGGTCTCCTTCACACTGCCATGTGGTACATCCATCCATCCATCTATTCTCTTTCACCACTTATCCTGTTAAGGGTCGCAGGGGTGCTGAAGCCAATCCCAGTTGACCGGACAAGGAGAGGAGTATGTTCTCGATAGATTGCCAGTCTGCTGCAGGGTCATTTGATACATTGTTAGCGGAAAATATCAGTTGATCAGCTGATTTAACTTATTACAATTCACTCTGTGGGGAGCGCGAATGTTGAAATGTTTAAATTTAATGGCAATACATTTAATAGTTGTCAGTAGAGTTCACTCAATACTACAAATGTCAACTTCATGGATGAAAAAGTAAGAGGATCACCGAACTCAGTAGGACTCATCCACTGAATGAGCCACATGAATTTATGATACATCCATTTTTCACGCATTAAATCATAATTAGTCATACATTAGTCATGTGTGTGTTTTGTACCCTTGTTATAAAATGTTACACAGAATGCCAGTGTTACATAAGCATATGCAATTACAATCTATGATTATGTGGGTGTAAATTCTACACCAAACAGGATAAAGCACAGTTGTCCCTCATCTCTTGCATTAATCATCACAGCAAACTTGCTGAACTCCAGTTACTTGAAAGCAAAAAAAAAAAAGTCAGCAGGGTGTTTATTTCAAGGACTCTTCAATGCAACCCTTGGTTCAGAAATACTGCAGCTAGGTTTCAATTGTACAACTAGAGTAATTACTTTAAAGTGCTTTTAATTCCTTTCAATCCCCCAGGATGTCTGCATGTATAATAAAGCTTAACTAGAGTAATTTCACTCCAAAGCATCAAAGTGTGGCACAGCTGACTCTCAATAGGGAATCGTTTGGAGCAGCCAAGTCAACATTCACCGGGATTCACAGAGTCAACACAGCTGCCAAAACCAACGCGGTCTGAGCCATCAGTTTCAGCATCTGCTCCTTTTCGTTATGCTGTTGAGCACTGCAAGAGCCTAATTGGCTGACATTTTGTTTCAGTTGCTAAAGATAACAGGATCAAAGATTACTATTATTTTACATTCAGTATGTATAACGAAGCAAAATACAATACAAGTGTGTGTGTGTATGTGTGTGTGTGTGTGTGTGTGTGTGTGTGGGCAGGGGTGTGATGTGTGTGAGGTTCACACATGCACCCTCACACCTACCCAGGACAGTGATGTCTGCGTAGGCTTCCTGAGGAGGATCTGTGTAGAGCTGGCACACATAGCGTCCCTCATCGGAGAGTGACACATTGGACAGAGACACCCGCAGCTCGTTGTCAGAGAAATTCACCAGCTGGAACCGGCTGTCCTTCAGAGCTGTGGGGATACATGTGAGACAGAGACAGTGAGGATACAAAGAGTGCAGGGACACAAACGTGAGACATGGAGTGAGAAGAGGAAGAGGGAATGAAGAAAATGGGAAGTGGAGACAGGTGAGAATGAGAGCAGGGGACACAGAAAGACGAAGGAGAAGCTAGGAGAGAATGAGCCAAGATTTGCAGCGGAAGGAGAAAGAGAGTGCTGCCCTTTTGGTGGGCTTTCTCCTTAATTGAGTAAAAGAAAAGTGAGTTTCAAAATGATTCATACAAGTTGATTTATAAAGTAGGCTTACAGTCCACAGAGCACTCGCAAAGACAGGAAAGTGTGAAGAGTGCTCATGAGGACTCCTAACAAGCTAGGAACTCTTAAAATGGGCTGCTGCTGGTCATGGATGAATGCATCAAACTCACATATTCCAGAAAACGAAGAGGCATTCAAACATACATAATGAATTAAATCACAGCGCAGACGTAGAGAGGCCTGGAAGTAGCCAGAAGTCTGTATACTAATGCCAGTATAGATTGGCTAAATTTTCCTTTAATGTCATCAAACTAGGTTAGCCAGCTCTCTCAGAATTTTTACTCTGATTTTCATTTGGGTCAGCCCTCGTCCCTGAGCACTCCTTTACATAAACAGCTTTGGTGGATTTGATTGGGAGCCCTTTTGATGTTTTGACCTGCCTTCTTTATCAAGTCCTCTCTGCATCTGTCGAGCTAACGAACTCTGTTCAGCCCCTGTTTAAAGCACAGGGAGTTTGTTATTCCCGTCAGGCTTTACACTTAGCATCATGATCATTACCCGAGGTCTCAGGGCAGTGTCAACATGAAACCTCATCCCCCGGCATAATTTGAGAGCTCTTTGGAAGTCTCTCCTCAAAGGGAAACAATGACACTGATGCACTTTGAGAGTGGAAGCACCTGCTAGGGAGGGAAACCCTTCACGTCTGAGATGCGGAAGGTAGTTTACACCAAGAACTTTCATAACTGGCTCACTGCTTACATAAGACAACACAAGACACAGAGGATCTAATTTTTGTAAATTGGTGTTTAGCCATGTTTTAGCCAAAATATGTATACATATTAGGGTAAATGTTCATTTCACTACTGGTTAATATGGTGCACAAAAGATAACATTTTGTTTTGTCAGACCAATAGTCCAAAACAGAAAGGTTTTCTGTATATTCTTAGCTTAAGCCAGTGAACTTCTAAGTCATATGATTATTAATATAGTCATGTCACTAGTGGAACTGGTGGACGCAGTTGAGATTTGACAGCTTGAACCTAGAAATATCTGGCTAGAACTGAATATTTCCCTCAGGAGATGGTGGAGTCCCAAAACAGAGCTAAAAGAGAGTGAATATTGGCCATAAGTCATCAGGACATAAACTCCAAATGTTGGTGTTTCTGCTGCAGTTTTACAGTTTTCCTGTGTTCACAAAGAACAGTTACTGCAGAGTTAACTTTCTAGGCATGTGATTAAGGCCTGAAAATGTATTTTGATAGTCAACCTGTTGAAACTGTTTTGCCGCATTTTTGGCTTTTCTTTCTTGAAGGGTAAGTGAGAAGAGCTCAGCTGAAAGAAAGTGATTTCATACATTTCCATGCCAATTCTAATGTCTGTCCCAACTTACATAAATTAGTTAAGTGTTTTTGGTTATTAATAATATATGTACTATTTTTTATCAAGCTAAGGCATATTGCAGGATGAACATTTACTCATTTTCTAATAGAAGCTAACTTAAAACAATCCAGTACCAACAAAAGAAGCAATGAGCAATTAGAATAGTGGGAGGCAGAAATGTATTAAACCTTTCCTACTCTGCCTGAAAGACCTGCAAGTCCTAGCCAGGTCTGAGCACTGTGGCTCAATTTTGACTTTCGGACTGCACCTTACCCAACCTAATGCAGTAAAAAAAGCCAAGGGTATTGATCTTTTTATCATCACCTGCCTTTGGAGCACCATGTGCTGGTAACTGCCAAGGAGGAAGAGAGTATAA
>OMLM01001720.1:0-10083 GCA_900302695.1 Helostoma temminkii | reverse complement strand
CTGGCATTTTACTCCTTTCAAATTATAATATTAAAGGAAAAAGGCCTCTGATGTTTCTTCCAGCTCGTTTGATCGGAGTCGACTCTGCTTTAAAGGTAGAATTTTAATGCTCCCTGACATTTTAATAATTAAAAAAAAGAAATGGAAAGGACGTTGATAAAATATTAGTAGAAAAAAAACAATAAAAAGATACCTGTGAGCAACATGTTTTATCGCTGCTTTTTTTGCCCTCATGAGTACAAAGTTATCAGGGCAGATAATATAATATACAAAAAATATAATGTTGTATGTCAAACTGATGTGATCATCCAAACAGAACATTTCTATAATCAGTGCCATTCAAACTAAGTTCTATAGGTTATGTTAGTGCCTCACGTGTCATTCTTTAGAACTGCATCATTACTCACTGAACACTGTAATGGACTGACAGTAGGTTTACAAGTTAACTATTAACTAGAGCAAGTCTAGAGAAGAATCTGCTCACATATGTAACATTAATATAGTGTACATGCAGCATGCCTCTATGATAAATAATCCTTCCATCAAATACTTAATACTGATTTAAAGCAAGAAACACAGACTTTGGATACTGCCTACAAATTGTACTGGATATCAACATAATCTCACTCTGAAACAAAGACAAATCGTACCACTATAGTATAATATATCACTGAACACTACAGAAGCTTGTTCTTACCTCAGAGGTGATTGAATTGATGCTGGTGCCATCCAAGAGCCCGTTCCTGCGATACATGCTCACAGAGGGACTGGTGGAATGCACAGGTCAGGCAACAGAGGCCTTTAGCTGGGGGGCACACATAACCTCTTATCCATGCCTGCAGAAAGAGAAAATAGTATCTAACCATAGTTTTTTTTTTTTAGTTTTCCATTTTTAACTTACACTATATAAGAGACATTCTAAATGCTTTATGAGCACGTGCACAAAAATTTGCATGACGACCTACACTCCTTTTGAAAACAGATCATATATTACACCCCCCAGTTATATGATGGTCTTACACTCTTACTGAAGCACAGACATTTAATGAGGTAAAATGACTATGTGACAATGAAGAAAGAAAAACACACTATAGAGATTCCCATAGCGCTCTGCATATCAACATATATTAAATGAAATCCTCGAAGAAATTCAGCATTTAATTTATGTTTGTATGATAGTCAGAAGGTCAGGAGGTCATGGGTCACAGTGAATTCTTCCTCTTCCTACACTTTAGTGGAACCATTTTTGCAGCATGAAGTATAAATAACATGATGTAACCAGGTACAAAATTTTGTCAAGGAGTTCTACTTTTCACTTTATACAAGTCTCATGTAAGCAATATTACAGGAAATACTGCCTACATTTCCATTGCTCCAGCTAGAGTATACGAAACCACACAAGATAAACCAATTAGTCAAATTTCAGCAATGTTTAAAGTACATAAAGGCATGGATGTCCTGTAATCTACTTCTAAATTCAGACATAAAATATGATATTTAACCATATAGGTAATTACTCTAGATGACATAGCACTGGTGTCTAGCACTACTGTGACAAATCTTGGCGATGGCCAGGATATCTCCCTTAACTCAGGTAGAAAATAAATTTCTAAAACTGCCTTCTTTCACCTGAGGAATATCACTGAAATTAGGAGAATCCTGTCTCAAAGTGATGCTGAAAAACTGAAAAGCATTTGTTACTTCTGGACTGGACTACTGTAATTCCCCACTAACAGTAACTCCTTAAAAAGCCTCCAGTTGATCCAAAATGCTGCAGCCAGACTTCTGACTGGAATTAGTAAGAGAGATCATTTTTCTCCTACATTAGCTTCCCTCCATTGGCTCCCCGTATAGTGACGAGTCAACTGTGCTCTAAATCATCCTATTAGACCACAGTGTTGGGGTTGGACCGGGTGCAAAAGTAAGGAAGACACGTGCACATTGTTGGAAAGGTAATGAGCAAACACGTGTAGAGTAAGATGTCCACACAAGATCAAATCAAATATACTAAAAAAGTTTAGTCCTTCTTTTAAATAATTACCGATAGGCCTAATTATCTAAAAACATCTGTGTACTCAATATTTACAGTGCTACAGTTATAAGAGTGTCTACATATACACAAATCATCCACTAATCTTACTGTGTGAAACCTCTCATACATGAACACAATGACAGTGTAACAATAACAGTGCAGTTCATCTTGTATAGTAAATACAATATCAAATAGTAATCAGGTTTGTCATCGGACCACTACATCATGGACTCTGAATAATGTTTAATCAATAATAATAATAACAATAATAATACACGTATATTCCTCAACACGTACCCATGTTTTAGCTTTCTGATACTTAACATCATATAGTAGCAAAAAGTATTACACTGTCAGACCATTAGATGGCAGAATCCACCAACAGGAACATTCCAGCTTCTCAACTACACTTTTCAGTCAGTTTTCAGCCTCATGTATGTTCTCACAGGAAAAGTGACAAAGGTAGAGTATACTCAAAACAAAGAGGAGACTTGTTAAAAAATTAAGAGATATTGTTTAAAAACAAACAAACAAATACTGATATACACATAATGCAACATTCACAACTCATAGCTAAAAATAAAGAAATATGAAAGGGGTAAATCAGGCTACAGAAAGAATGAACCCCTGGATTTTTTACATGTAAAAATAATATTTGGGCTATCTTTTAAGTATTGTTATTGTAAAATAAGTTTCATATAAAAATAATATCAACAACAATAATAAAAAACAGACAAACATAAATTCCTATATCACCATTTTGTATACCAGTCTATATAAATGGCAAATATGCTTATTTCCTGTATACTATAAGCTTTTAACCGTACATTACACAACTAAACTTTTTCTAAAATCTGTATCAGTAATTTGACTTTAACTACAGGAATATTATAAATGTTTTGTATTATATACATATTCAATAATATTTTGCCATTTTACCCTGTGTCACCTTCAAACAGTATCAAGACTCATGCCTTAACCTGGTGGTCATTCAAATAATGTACAACATTCAGTATCCTACTTTGAGTGATGTGTATGAAGACTATTTCCTATCTTTAATCAAGAGCATAGTTCTTCATTTGAGAGCATACTTCAACATTTCCATGTTCAGATTTTGTTAGGCTCGCTCTAAAAACCCTTCCCTCACACTGTCCCTGCTCACACACAGATAAGCTCTGCTCCTGTTGTCACCATCTATGTGTACTTAGTTTTACTGTTGCTCGCACAGATTCACTGTGCTCCTGCTCAAACCCTCTCCTCGTGCTAAGCTGCTGCATGCTCTCAAAACTTCTGCTCTCGGATCAAGCTGCTCGCGCTCGAATTTTTAGCATGTAGCATCTGTGTGAGCAACAGTTTCACATAACGTAATTAATTGCTGAATAATCATGAAAGAGCGAATCTTTAGTGAAATGACATTTGCATAAACAAAGGGAAATTTCCCACAATGCAACTAATATTACCAAAGTGAGAGTTTTTTGGCTGATATTAAGGCTAATATAACCAGCAGGTAGAAACAACTGCATTTTAAACCACTTGCACTGAAGAGTTGTAGTTATAGTTTTATAATTTTATACAGTATATTTAATTGTGTGGATTTTATAATTTTTTTTTACACATTTTTGATTTTTATCAAAAATTGTTTGCACTAACTTGTAAGTAATTGGTAGCTTTGACAGTAATTTTGCGCTCTTTGGATGGTTACAACACATTCCACGTGCCCACAGCCTTCCTGTAGTCTCTCTACTAATACTGTAAAATAAAAACAAGTACAAATACTATAAGAATTAACTTTTAATTTGAGGTTTGTCCAGAAAACTGGAGCACTTTTCTATTAGGATTTGTTTAAATGACAGTGAGAGAAAGATGGAAAAAAAAGGTTTTTTATGCTTTTCTATTAGAAATGTCTAAATATTTTTCAAATGAAAAACTGAAATATCACATTGTACACAGTATTCAGACTCTTTGCAACAGCAGCTCAGGCACTGCTTTGCTGAAATGTTTCTACACCTAGATTGGAGTCAACCTGGTTAATGAACTTGATTGGACATGATTTGGAAAGGCACACGATTCTCTATAGAATTCTCACAGCTGATGATGCATACCGTATCAGAGCAAAAGCCACAGGGCCAAATGAACTGAGCTCCCCAGTGGTCTCCATAGTTCTCAAATGGAAAAAGTTTGGCACAACCAGAACTGTTCCAAGAGCTGGTTGCCTGGCCAAACTGATCAATTTAGGGAGAAAAGCCTTAGTAAGAAAGGTGACCTAGAACCTGATGGTCATTCTGACTGGGCTCCAGACATCCTGTGTGTATATGGGACAAAGTTCCAAAGGACAACCATCACTGAAGCCTCCACCAATCTGGGCTTTATGGCAGAGTGACTAGATGGAAGTTTCTCCTCAGTGAAAAAATACACGAAAGCCCAAGTGAAGGACTCTCAGAGGAACAAAATTCTGCGGTCTGTTGAGACCAGGACTGAACTGTTCGGCCAGGCATCACTCATCACCTGCCAGTGCACCACTCATACCAAAAGTGGCTGTTCATCCAACCTGACTGAGATTGAGGGGATTAGAACAGTCCAGGAGTGGACAGTGTGTTGCATCATACCCAAAAGGAATATGGGCTGTACAGGTTTTTTTTCATACATTTTTTTCTTTTATAATGTTATTGTTTTTTGCTCGACTTGGCAAAAAAGTCATATTGTGATTACTGTGGACAATATTGTGATTGGTATATAACAAATTATATAATGAGACTTGCTTTAGGTAAAATAACTAACCTAACTATATATCCTCAATAAAGTGAATCTAAACACTGAAAATAAGAGGTTAAGATTAAAACTTAACAGTCACTTTAAATCTAACTTTTAACAAGTTAACTTAATCAAAGGAGAAATAGTTTACAGAGACAAACAATGGTTGGTAGTTTTGGCTCATTCACTCTTCATTAAACTTCCTTTTACAAACTTTAACTACAGATATATTCAGAACACTAACACCACCATTAGATGGTAGTATACACCCATATAAATAGGTTTTCAGTCTGTGGTGTGTTCATACTGGAACAGGGTCACTGAGTGTCTGGTTACTCAGTTTGGACAGCCAACAGTCCAGGTGGTTCCAAACGTCTTCCATTTCAAATTGCTTGAGGCCACTCCCAGAACCCTCCAAGCTTTAGAAACAGTTTCATACTGAACCATAGGACCTTTCAAAAAATTTTATGAATGAGAGATTTCTATATTTGTCTCAGCAAACATATTATCACATTGGAATTATGAGTGTAGGTTTAAAATATCTCAAATGCAACAAAATACTGTACATCTCATGTTTATCCTATATGGCACCACAATGCTCTTGATATGAAACAATCAAAAGCTGTGCTTTAAGTGTAAACTGTCAGCTTTCATTATGACCTGTGCAGGAATTACCAGCATTATTATAGGAGCACAGAAGCAATTAAACAAGTGGCTGGTCAGCTGTTTCACGACTGTGTCATAGTGAACACAGAATGTGAGGCGAATCACCAAGAACTCTGTGGATTGCTCTGATTTCATAGCATTTTGTCTTTGCTCCAGGTCCCACAGTTAGTGTCTGACAGAAAAGACATAACATTAGCTGCTAGGCAGATCTGTTGTCACTGTTAGCCCTTACACCATTTTCCATCCCCTTCTCGCATCCCCCACTCTACAGAATAGCTCCTTAAAATTTTATTACCATGCTGCTACACAGATAATTTAGCATTGACCCCTTTTCACAAAGCTCTTGGGGACTCCCCTAAAAAATGTTTGTTCAGTGAGAGGAGCTTAATTATGGACGGTGTAAGCAGAAAGGTGAGAGTGCTGTATGATACAAGCAGTTTTGCTGACCACAGGATTTTACTTCCTCAAGGTCTGTTTATGAAACTTGAAGTTGTGTGCAGGCTACAACTGCACCTTAGTTGTACATGATTTAATAACATTAAACAGGTAACTGCACTATAAAAGGATTCTGATTCTTTTGTTGCCGGAATCCTTTAGGCTTTAGACTTGTTTGTGTTTAATCAGCAGCATGAGACACACCTGGGCCCAGTGTGTCTCATGCATATAAGTTGGAGCAGCAGCAGACTTGGAGGTCTCCTCTCACACCTCTGCATTGTGGCTTTTTATATAACATCCATGCAGCACTGTCTCAGCATCCACTTAGGGTAGAGATATCTGTAGCTACAATAATATAAGGCATTACAGCTTCAACATGGACACCTGTCGTAGCCTTAGTGGATGCAAAGTACAATGCAGGGTTAAGGAGTTTAGGTACTTTACAAAACCACACTTTTATATGAAAACCAAAAAGGAAGCTCATTTTAAATCACTCACTGTAAAAAATGCTTCCAGTTGCATTCTACTTTTAGCATGCTGTTAGTCTCTGTGAGCATACTCGCCCACATCGCATGTAGGAGTTCCTGGGAGATTCCAAGTCATGGTGGGTGCTGTGGGTGGTTCAGCTGCTCACGTTTCAAGAAGTGAAGCGTTTTTCCAACAGAAAGCTCGGCCCAATAACTGACAATCACACAGACGTCAAACTGCATTTCTTGGTTCTGACTGTGTGCAATCTACAGCACAGTAGGGATGTGTGATCTGTATCATCTATGATATTTTTCTTTTTTTCAGCGATGTGCAAGCTGATGTATGTCGCTCATTTTGCAAAAAAACAATCAAAAACACACATTGAGAACCTAGTACTGCAAGTGCTACAAGGTACAGAAGACAAAACACTGGCACCACCAGACTCTTGGTCTTAAACATTCTTACATTTTCTTGCTAGACACGTTTTGTCCTCACTTGCTTGGAGCTGGTTTGGCTTCGAAATCATGGATGGTGCTCAAAAGATGGAAATCTCAAAACTATGAGCTGCAGACAGCTCAAGAACATGTTTCAACATCTGCAAACTTACCACCACACAGAATTTGAAGAGCATGAAAAGCTACATGGGCCAACAGTCACTAAAGGCCTAAACTACCCAGGGCACCACCCCAAAAATAGACTCAGCATAAAAAGAAAAGAAAAGCAACAGATTGCAAGACATAACAAACCCTATCATCAAATCACAAAAAGCGCAGTGCCAGTTCAAACGTTTGAGAGAGGCGGTTTTTCAATACTTTGGATTCAGCTGCCAAACTCTGGCATATAAACTGCAGAAGGTTTCACACACACTGCCAGAAATCAGATATTGTTTGTCAATATCACACAACACAACAGCACACCTCAAATAAAAATAAATCAGTCAAAATACTATAACTGAGCAGGTCTACAGCCACTGAGAGCTTCTGCTTACACACGAGAAATGTTGTCTGTTTTCACATGGCTTAGACTCCTATTGTATTGTACATTTACTCCATCAGAAAAGCATCTTCTGCTGCTACGTCTGTGATGTTTATATTGATACCAAACTGCCTCAGTTCATCCAGAAAGTAGCAACAGTTGACAGTTTAGCTCACCATGCTGTCTAGTGGCTGCCATTTACTGGACTGGACCAATGGCATTAATTATTTTTGTAGTAATGGACAGGTGTGTCCTTAAATTCTCAATTCTCTTCAACAGTTTATTTCCAAGTATCTGTGACAGAGAGCAGTTCATTTTGCATTGTATTTAAACAAATTAGATTTTCTGAATGCATGAGAAAGACTACTTTCCAAAAAAAAATGCATGTAGAGGTGTATTCTTTATACGATGATACAATTTCCCTAAAATCATACTGCCAGATTCTTTCCGATATAGAGCCCTTTCTCCCAATACTCCATTTTCATCGCAGAGCAAAAACACCACTTTTTCTTGGCACATGCCAAAGCCAATACTTACATTGGACATTTGATCCACTTTGGATACAGGGGTACCAAGACTAGTTGTTACAGGATGTAGGGTACACGCTGGATTAGGCATGGCTCGGTTTCCAGTTTCAAAGCCACAAAAATTTTCCATGATACCGTTTCTGCAGTAACAGCTGTTTTGTAAGACTTGTCAACAACCAGTCAGTTGTGTGTGATGACGACAGGAGGTGAAACTTTTTCCAATGTCATGTCAATCGGCTGTATGGAAATTTTTCTAGCGCAGGAAATAAACACAGACCACAGAGGAGGAAGATCATCTGACACAATGAACTCAGTCAATTACAAATATTAATGTTAGTATGTTAATGTGTGCATAAATACTATAGGCTGCTACCAAGACAGATAACATAGCTAATTACACAGCTAAGATCAACTAGTTTTCCCTCCAATTGTATTTCACACAACACTCTAATCTTTTCAAACTTGACAATTTTGAAAACCACCTGCTGTCTCTCCAAGTGTGTGTTTGAGTGTGAGTCCACACACTCACTAGCACTAGCATTCTCCTTCTGAGTATGTCTGGATAAACATTGAAATAACATATTCAATATTAGTGAATTCCTCTTTTACAAGTAAATAAATTCAAAGTTTTTAGGTTTAAAATATCTGTAGGATATAATTCTACTATACGTTTATTATTGAGGTCATAGTGGGCGATGAAGTCTTACTGGACTGTATTATGTTAAGAGGTGGTTCTACTGTTTTGGCCTCCCTGTTTACATCGATGAGGGGTCCAAAACATTAGAGACGCCTCTTAGAACAGAAAGTTCAAAAAACAGTACAATGCACTCCAGTATGAGTAGACATATGTTAGAATTATCACCTGTCTGACAGTTCAAGTTAAACACTGAGAAATTATAAGCTTACTGACAACCAGACTGACATGTTTCAGTCTGGAAAGGTATCAAAGCCATTTCTAAGGCTTTGGAACTGCAGCAAACCACAGTGAGAGCCATTATGCACCTATAGCAAAAACTTGGAAGTTTAACTTTTTGGAAGGTGTGCGCCCTGTTACATCTAATATAAAACTAACACAGCATTTCATAGAAAGAACATATCCACAGTCATACATGGTGGTGGTAGTGTGATGATCTAGGGCTGCTTTGCGGCTACAGGACCTGAAGTACTTACCATAATTGATGGAACTCAGTTCGTGACATCAAGCTTGAGTGCAGCAGGACAATGATCACACACCTCTGAATAGTTCAACAAAAACTAAGTTAAGGTTTTGGAATGGCCTAGTCAAAGTCTGGACTTAAACCAGATTAAGATGCTGCGTCATAACATTAAACAAGCCATTCATACTTGAATAGCTGAATTAAAACAATTCTGCAAGATAGAGTGGGCCAAAATTCCTCCACAGTGAAGACTCATTGCTAGTTGTCCAGCAATCAACATACTGGAAAGTTAACCAAAGGATTAATCAATTTATCACAAATTAGCCAACAGATTCAATTGAAAAACTTATCCTTAGATTAATTGAATAATGGAATTTTTTTTAAGTGCAGCCCTAATTTTATTTATTAAAAACTGAACATGAACTAATAAATTAAACACAATTAAACTGCTTTGATGTGCTGTAATTTCCTTCTTGTCCTGGCTCCTATACAGTCAGTCAGTTGTTGCAAGAAATGAACTGAACCATATCAGCGTTTTAAAAAATATGTGATAATCCATCCCATATAATAACACTTGTTTACAATTTTAACAAACCTGTGCCATCTCTGCTATTGAAAGGTAAACAAATCCCCTTCACGAAAACTAACATTTTAGCAGTCCTATGACAGCTTGTGAAAGATTTCCTCCCGATGTTTGTGACAAAAATACTATGTGCTGTGTTTTTTTTAAGATTTTCAAGAAAATTCCATTCTCACATACTAGACCACAGTTGAATATAAATGTTCCATCTACTCTACTCTGACCCGTTGTTCTTCTCCATGCTCCACTATCCCCCGTTATACTCAGCCAAGCCCCAGCCCAGCCCCAGCCCTTTCTTGCAATGAACTAGAATTATTGCTTCATGGTCGTATACTGTACCCCTGCCTATCTGTCACATTGTAGATTATATGTACATCTACGTGTCTACAATATCACTTTCCATAGTAACAAAGAAATGTATTGTTTATTTTATTGCATTTATTAATATTGTTAAAAGTACTTCACTTAACTACAACAAAAATATATTTTAGA
>OMLM01001719.1:16865-33239 GCA_900302695.1 Helostoma temminkii | reverse complement strand
ATTTTATTACATCTAACAATAATAATGAATGTAGTTAATTAACAGCAACTGGAGTTTGTACACCAGTTGCACTTGTGACATATGATCAGCACAACATCGGTTTTCTCTGTGTAACTTTGCTTCAACAAACCCCTGGAGCTGAGTGAGTGTGTGTTTACATCTGAATGTGACAGTGTCCTCAGACAGCTCGGTCGGAAACTGCTTTTGAACAGCTACAGCCTGGGTGAGTTTTGAAAGCGAGTGACTATAACATGTTTAACGTACAGGTCAGGCCAGTCCAGATTTGTACAAATAACAGGTTTTTGCATGTTTACCTGTGCAAAACTGGACCTATTGTCAGCGATGACTCTTGTTCCAACCTTCCTGTCCTCTTATTTTTGCCTTCTATGAATGTCACAAAGCCTCAGAAAGTAAAGGGTGATATAACTGAGGTGTAGTTAGGTTAAAAGCTTCTCAAAGTAAAGTTGTCCATTTGCATTATTTAATTATTAATATTTGTATCTCGACTGTGTCTGTGTTAGATGTAGAGAGACGGGGAACGGATGACTGTGTGGTACTGTGAAGCAAGGAGGAGGAGGTGTGATGGTGTGGAGGTGCTTTGCTGGTGACACTGTTGGTGACTTAGCCAAAATTGAGGGCACACTTAACCAGCATGGATACCACAGCATTTTGCTGCGACATACCATCTCATCTGGTTTGCACTTAGTGTGACCATTTGTTTTCCAACAGGACAATGACCCCAAACACACCTCTAGGTTATGTAAGAGCTATTTGTCAAATTAGCAAAATGATGGTGGAGTGAGTGCAGCACCAGATGACCTATCCTCCACTATCACCTTATCTTATCCCAAGTGAGATGGCATGGGATGAGTTGGGCTGGAGTGTGAAGGAAAAGCAGCCACTTTGCGTTCTATTGTGTTTGTTCATAATTGTGACTTTGGTAAAGATCAGATCACATTAAATGCCCAACTTATGCGGAAAAGCAGGACATTGAAAATAAATTGCTTACTTTTTTTTTGTCGGCAACTGTATATGTGTTTTGGAACCTATGAGTCCATCCAAAGGTAGAAGCAGCATGAAAACTCCAACAGCCATTCCTCCTGCAGCACCTGACTCACCTTTTGGTTGGGATAGCCGATGGAGAAAGTTCTTTGTTTTTGTCAGCTGTGGCAGGGGTGTGCTCTGAAACCTTTCTCTGTTAATAATCTTGCCCTTTTCTTGGTAATGACCTGTCTCTCTCTGTCTGCATGAGTGCTTGGTCATCCCTTAACCTTTCATCAGTAAGAAGTGCTCTCACTCCCTCTCCATCTATCACTCCATCATCTCGTGACCATCCTTCCTCAACATCGTTGGCCTTTTGTCTGTCATGGCTTTTATTGCTTAATGCTGTCTTGTACTGAAGTCTTGAAATAGTTTCTGGCCTAGTCATGTGAAAATATTTGAGGGCTGAATTCAGTGTCTTAAAATTGTAAGTGTCCACTGCGGCGCTGATGGATTTAGTGAAGTAATGTGTGACAGAGTTTGACTGGAAGAAAATGTCATGGTTGATTGAAACCAAACCTTTCTCTCCAGGTGGTCTGACTTGGTGACAGGGACTGAACTGGTCGACAGCTTGTGAACGTGTGTTTGTGATCATCCTAAGTTACTGTGTAAAAAAGTGTATTCAATGGAAATAACAGTGTAGGTAAATATAGTTCTAAACAAAAAACAACAGAACAGTATAATAACCGAGTAACAAACAGACACACTCACATACACGGTGGTGGAATAATCTGCACTCTCAGCTACCTCACATGCAATATTCAAAATAACATACTCTTCTGAAGTTTCCTTTACACCTAACATAAAAAACTCCTTTGCACTATATGTGAAACTTAAACAATTCTTCCTATAGCACTTCACCTTCAATGTTTGCTCCCAGAAGTTTCTGCTCGCTTTTATACCTCACTTGTACCGTGCTTCAGATAAAAGCGTCTGCCAAGTGACTTAAATGTAAATATTCATCTGAATCTAAAATGAGGCATTTCACTGATTCTTTTCACGTCTTTTTCCCCAAATAGAAAGTTAAATTAATACATTTGTAAAATTGCAGAACAAGATAAGGAAAAATAGTGAAAATATTATCATGGGCAATGCCATCTTAGAGAATAATTTACTTTCTTTATAATCTTAATGTCTTAATTAATTTCATGTTGTCATTCCTGTGCTGTAATTCATTATCATTATTCACTATGATTTATCACTATCTGTGTATGTGTCATCATGTTTACTTGATGAAAAAATCACAAGACTTGTGCCCTTAACATTTAAATTTAATTTACTTCACATTTAAAGAAAACACGATAATATAAGATATAATAAGAGCTTTAAGGTTGCATTTCAGTTTGTGAGATGAGTAAGCTAACAACAAACTTTGGTCTGCTTGCTGCAATAGACCACTGAGTAGTGCAGTAACATTTTATTTTACCAATACTCACCCAACTTTACCGATACTCACAGTGACACAGTGAGGTTGTACTGTACATATAACTATAGTCTCCTAGTCTCCGTAAAACAACACTGTGAACATTTTTACTTCAATATCATTAATCATTAAGAACTTTTTATTCACCATTTCAAAATTAAAGGACATAAATAAAAACAGTTTCAATGAAACAATTCTGAAATTGAACAGTAAAAGAAGTCATTACATTGAAATTAGTTTTACAGAACAATACCAAAGGGGACACTGGCTTGATTCCTGCATTTTCTTTAGAAAAATGCAAAATGTACAACGTTGCGTGATATCTAAAGTCATGATTTGGGCGATTTCTCTTTAAATTAATATGTATAAATTGCCTGATTGCAGACAAGCTGTGCTTCCAGACCCTTCTGCCTGTTTGCTAAAAAAATATGCTTGTCTCTTGATTCACAGTGTAACAAGGCGCAAACCACTTAATAAATTCTGCCCTAAACCAGCTTTTTTCCACTGGTTCATCTCAGTTGGTGTCACACATGAGTAGATCACTTGGTCTCGTGTGTTCAGTATGTAACACCATCAGTTAGGCTTGTTAATTGGTTGCATGAATTCAATTTCATGTCCATTTAAAATTCTAACTTCAAGACATAAAATTTGTGTGAAAATGTGGATGGAGTGTTTTGGAGTGTTTGACAAATAGCAGGAGTCTGGTTGACTCTCAGAGCCAGTAGCAGGGATAGAGGAAGGCAGGAATACGGGAGAGTTTAATGGCTCTGTACAAGCCTTGAGCTGTAGAGGTAGACCGGTGGCGATTGGTTTGGATTATATCTTCCACAGCCCGTCACTTGCTAAAATAAACCAGCAGAACTACTGTGGCAGAGGGGAATTTGGCCTGAAACATCACTATATGCTGTCAGTGGAACACACCGAACCAGCAGCAGGTGCTATGTTTAGCTGTGCTGCCCAGGATTTATTGAATAATTTTTGATGCCACCGTCAGTCTTAACAAAAGTATGTAACATTGCTTTTTCCTCTATCTCCAGTGGCTTTGCAGCTCCCAGAGGGCCTGCAGATGTTCGCCTGTGTCATCGCTGACATCATTGAAAGGTAAGGTGGCCAAAGAAAGAGCTTTTGTACATTGGGAGCAGCAGGTTGCACAAGTCAGCCAAACTTGAACTGCCACGGAGGCTGGGTTGCTCATTAGGAGAGCGGGAGCTTTATCGTAATTCTCCGCCTTCAACTCAATGAGGGATTTTGCAGAAAATGAGACACATTTACACTGTTTTGGGACAGAGCAGATATCACAGCTTCCGTTCCTCACAGTTGGAAGAGGGAAGAGATATTATTCTTGTTAATTACTTCTTAGTCTTATCTGCATATGCCTATTGCACACCAGCACTCCATCACACAGACACCACAGTTTTTTTTTCTGTTTTTAACATCCTGCAGTGAGAAGGGCAGGATGAATATGCTACAGCCATAATCGTTTTTTCTGTCTTACTATGCTTTGGTTTGTGCTCCACTGTACCTAATACAATTTGCACTTAGTATTGTAAATAGAAACACACATCCTGCAATACACACCTGTGAGGGCTACTCTGTAGTAATAGAAAAAGCAGTTTTTTTTCATTTAGCTCCCTGGCTGCTGTCTCTGTGGTCTCATTTTGGCCTTTGTTTTTTCAGAAATGCTGTCTGCTAAGTGTTTTCTTAAAGAAAATAGCTGCTATCATTAAACGCACAGAGTGGATTTCTTTCATAGGTGTTCAATCAATACTAATCTGATTATGAGATGGACAAGATGAGGAACAGAGTAGTGAGAATTGCCATAAACCTTTCAGACTGGCCAGATATTTGATTTCAAACAGGAAACTTGGAGCACAGCTGCTTGACTGTGCTGTGCTCTTCATGCTTGTGTGCACTTTACAGTACTGAGACACATTTATTCTCCCTATAAATGGTAAAACTTTGGTCTGGCTTAAACAAGTGTTGTGGGCAGTGGGATTGTTGTCCTTCCCTCAGCTCTTTTATCTATCTGTTCTTTTTACACTATGATTCTGTTCGCCTTTACTCCAACTGTGTCAAACCTCTATCACTTTATCTTTCTATTGCTGTCTTTACAGTTATTTCTACTTTTTTATCACAAGAAAGATGATAGAGTGAAGTTTTGATGACGGGGTCTGCTCTTATCATTTCAGCTGCTATCAGACTGAGAGCTACCACTGTGCAGTACAGCTTTTGAACCACACATCCATATAGTCCACATTTATGTTTCAACTGCGACTGTCTATCATGTAGTCAGCCCCTAAAATGACCAATCTCTTCTAATGAGTGCAATTATAAGATATGCATCCACCCTCTCTTCCCACTGCAGCAGAGAATTTCACTTTTTTACTTGTGAACAACAGAGCAGTAGTAGTAGAAATAATATATAATTTTAAAAGAGTTTGAGTAATATGTCCTCCATGTAAAATAAAAATGTTTTTTGAAAAACTGTACATCTGTCCAATTCTCAGGAACACCCTAAGACAATATTTGCCCTAATGTCTACACAGTAATGTTACTGTGATCTCACATCTCTTTTGTTTAAACGCATTATCTCAGAACAGCCTTCAGGGAATACCTTCAAATTTGGCACAAACCTCGACTTGAACTCAAGGTTGAACTGATTCGAATTTGGTGTTCAAAGGTGAAGGTCCCTGCAACCTCACGTGTCCTATTCTTGTCAACGCCTTTTTACAAAATTATTGGAGGGATTTCTTTTTACATTAGACACAAATGTCCACCTGGACATATGGATCAACTGTTTAAATTCTGAGTCTAGACAGAAATGCAGGTAAACTGCAACTTGTCTGTTTGGTGAAAACACACACGGCAGTAAATGGTTGTATTTAGGATTACATTTTCCTGACCAAATTAAAGGTGGGGGAGTGTACGTATTGCCACAACAGAGTTAAACATGGTAAGACGCAAATGGTCAGGTGATTAGAGAAATTGTAGACAAGAGCTTAGATGCATTAGGTTAAAGTTGATCTACATAAGTTTTTTTTTTTTTTTCTTGTTGGATATGATGTATTGTCATTAATAGAAATTGTGGTCAAAACTATGAAGGATGAATTATAAAGATGGAAGTTCTAATAGAACACATAATTTGTTAACTCAGCATATGTTGTTCGATCTCTCTGTGTATGTAGGGTGACGCCCCATAGCCTGCATTTAATGGCACCCAAGAAGTCCAGTGCACTTTGACTTAGTGTGTACAGATATTTTGATCTGTGCCCCTGCGATGGCCACATAAGGAAATGCATCTTTTCATTGACAGCCATGTCATGTCTAAGGGCTTACGGGAGCAAACAGGGAATCTAAGGTCAACACCATCTGTTGCCTTCTCACTGTATGATCTCTGCTGCTGATGCAGGGTTGGGATTATAACCGTTGTAAGTACGAACTAAAGGAACTTAAGGTCAAGTCTGGGTTTAGGTCTGTTTCCTCTTCATACTGTAATCTGATAGATAGTGCCCTGAAGGTAAACAAGGAGATAACAATCTCAACACAAATATGGCTTAACCTGCAGGTGAAACCTGTTGTTTTTTGGATAGTACATCTGAACCTCTACAAGGCTTCACCAAAGCTTTCATCTCTCACTACTTTGTTGTGACAACCAGGCATACTGTTGCATTGATGAAAATCCAACAAATGGGTATTATCCTTGGGGTGCTTCTAGCTTGAATGGTTTGTTTGGACCCAGTGAATGACAGTAACCTTTGGGTGCTGGCACAGCAAAAAGCTGACCTTGTGCCACCCAGCTTATGCTGAATGTTACCAGAGGTCCCAGGGGTTTGGCAGCTCTAACATGACTATTGCTACCACAGCTTCTAGTTCCTGGGAGACAGGGCTGAGGTCCATATCAAAATGCGGATGAAAGGGCTAAGCTGCCCTCAGAGTAAGGAGCTTCAGAGGGATGGACTGCTAAGTCTTAATAAGGACAATCTGCTCTGAATTATGCCCATGCTTCAGTTATACCACATCCAGAACGCACACACCCGGAATTGACGCACTTTATAGTCACAGACTGCGTTTTTCATTCATATGTGATCTCTCGTTCTCTCTCTGTCTGTTTCTCTCTATCTGTTTATCCTCCTGTCTGTCTTTCCGTCTGACCCTGCGTCTTTGTCCCCATCTTTCTATTTAATTCACACTAACAAGAGAGGAAAAGAGGAAAAGCTATGATCTTGCACTCATATTTACATATTTACAATGAAGCTGCACCACAAATTACAGCCTCCCAAAAGAGCTTAGAGTAAGACCAAAACATTTCTGGCTTCAAAGTAAAATAAATGAGATAGATTAAAGTAAAATTTAAGATAGTGCAAAGACTCCTCTGGTTGTTTGCTTTGCATCCAAACTACTATTAACCACTATCTGCTTGAAAACAAAAACATAAGCATCTAGAGATGGAGTATTAGGATGATATGCATCACAAAGGTAGGCTTTAGCTCAGGGATGTTTTATTGAATTGCAGATTTTTTTCCACCTATAATTGTCCTAATCATAGATTAGTTTTCAGTCCATTAACTGGCAGCTTAACAACATCAAAACCTGATCCCACTTGAAACGCTGGAGATCTATAGATCTGTACACTAAACTCATCAAATGCACGAAGCCTAAATAACCATATAACGCTGCAGTATGTAAAGTAGCAGTCGATTTTGTTACATTGCCATCGTGCTTTATTTGATTCCCCTTCCCTCTGTGTAATTTCATTTGATTCTTCACTCTCCTACAGTTGACATTGTCATAGGAATTAAAAGACTTATGAACTCTGCTTTCACACGTAAACAAAAGGAAAAGAAGCTTTTACAGAAGGAATTGGTAACTTTTGCAGCCAGGCAATGATGCATGAGCTGTCACTGTACCATATGTTTTATTGCCTTTGATGGTATGCCAGCTGTCTCATTCTAGCTTTGAAAGATACTTTTATGAACTTACTTTAGTATTTACTGCTGCTGCCTTTGTGACAGCAGAGGAATATAAAGAGAGGAGCAGAAACATGGTGTGTGGGACTGTTGCCATTCCGTAATCCTAGGGACAGCACTAGCATTTAATGTCCTGTCACTTTTCTCCTGTCACAAAAATCCCATGCCTCTACATGAAGATGTTTGCCTGTAATCTGAGGTCTTGTTCTTGGATATTCGGTGGTTCAACAACAAATGTGCTGAGCTCACAAGGCCAGAGGGCTCTTGTTACTGAAGCAAAAAACAATAGTGAAAAATGTAGCAATCCTGTTTCTGGCTGCCTGCATTCATTCATCTTTCATGAATGTGATGATGTTTAGTTTTTGTTGAAACTGTTTTAGAGAGGCATTGAATTACCTGCATGGTCAATATAGGAGATTGTAATGCTGCAGAACTGTATTGCTATATACAGACAGGCACTTCTATTACTTTGTCACTCCATATACAGTAACTTTATACTTAATGGAAGTTGTAACAGTTTTTTTTGGCATTTGTCCTCTGTACACCACATTGAATTCAAAAAGAAACACTCAAGATGTAAGCAAAGTTGAGTCTTTGACTTTGATTTAAGGGGTTTGACATCAGTGTGGGAATAATCATTCTGTAATTACAGTTTCATCCATACGCCACCATTTTCAGAGCTCATAAGTAACAGAACAAAACACTGACAAGCAGTTGCGTGGTGTGGCGTGTTCCCTCATTACTCTATGACCTATCATGATGATAAAAGGCCTGGAGGTGGTTCTGAGTGTTACATCTGCATTTGGTAAGCACTGGCACGTATAACGCGCATGTCGCATATAAATTGCATTCAAAATATTGTCAGTATTATTAATATTGATGCACTTTTGTTAGTTTTCTACATTTAAAGCCTGATTTGGACCTAAGTGCAGTTGATATGTGTTAAGTATATTTACATTTAGTTCTTTGGCAGATGCTTTTATCCAAAGCGACTTACAAGTGAAGTACAAGGCAAGCAAAGTATGACACGAGCATAAATCGTGACAGATTAAGTTTCAGTAATGAGACACTGGAGGAGAAAGGCTACACATACCATTACAGCAGCTCTGGAGCAGGTGTTGATGGACAATGTAAGCGTAAAACTCTGTGTGTGAATGAAAATTGTTAGTGAATGGTTAATGTCACACTTTTGTCAAACCCCTTGAATTAAAGCTGAAAGTCTTGACTTCACTCATGTTTTAGGTATTTCAGAGATCAGAGACCAAATGCCAAAACGCTTATCATTGTTCCAATATTTATGAACCTGACTATATCCATTAGGCTAAGCTAAACAGCTGAAGCCACCTCTCTGTTTAATGCTGTACAGTTCATCAGCAGCACAAGCTACAGCCTCCAAACTGACCACACAGGTGAATCAACACCTCTCTATAACAAATATTATCACTTATCCCAATGGAGGATTTATTGCACGACTATTGTTTACACTTTATTAGTCTGAAGTTAGCGTGCCTAACAAAATGCTGAGTGTCTGAACAGACAGCAGCTAAAAGTGTTTAAAGTGGATCCATTGATATGATTTCCGCTATTTTTAAATGGGCAGAGAAACAGCCTTGAAAAGAGCTATTACATTAAATCACTACATTCATTATAAATGACATGTTATGGTGGCCCATGTTTAGTGAATATATGCTGCTGTCGCATTAATTAACTGCTGGGAGGATATTATTCAAATATTTTATTATATAATAATATATTCTTGTAAACACATTGCCTCAGACAGTATATTACAATAATATATAATAATATATTAAATACTATTTATCTGTTATCTGTTGAAAATGAAATGGTGACGATTTAAATGACAATTATAGTGACCAAAATGATCATGATTATTAGTATTATATACCAGTACTACTACTTCTAACCCTAACCCTAGCAATTTTTCCTTTTATTTCATTTTATTTTCTCTCTGAAATGATATCTGAAAGACAGTCACACATATTTAAAACATGCTGACAGTGTGACCACGAAGGTGTATTGATATGGTATTTTGTTGAAATAATCTATTATTCGACCTGTTATGGTGTAAATCATATTAATAAAAGTCTGTGGTCTAGTTTTGCAGAGGCTGGATTTAAGGAAGTAAAGATGGACAGTAATGCGCAATTGCGTAGGCCAACTGTTTACAGAAAATCTTCACTACATACACAGCTTGTCTGAGCTGCTGTGGTGCTGGAATAAAACAGAAGATTACAGAATGTCACAATTTATCATACATATTTTGCCAAAAGCCCTTAGAACTGGAGTATTAGTCAAGAGGGTAAATGCTGCAGGTTTCAGGAAGACGGCACAGCCATGAAAGTCCAGACCAGACCAGTAAAAAGTGAAGACAAAAGACTGGCCTGAGGCGATCATGAAAGTGTTCATCCACGTACTTCATGTGTGAGTTTAAATATTGTCTCTGTTGTAGGTAGATATGTCTAGAAGTTTGCCACCTGATGTTAATCAGACATTAAACGTTAAGAGATTTAACCGTATCTAATACGAAGTGTGCGGCAAAAACACGAGCATTTTTGATGATTTATTTAAGATCAGTCCAATCCTTTCTCTTATTGTGTTTTTACCAGCATCACTTGGTCTACGATTAACTTAGTTAGAGCCATTAGTCATTAAATTGCGGCACCCGACACATTAAGATAACATCTTCAGTAGGTGATGTAGTTACAGGCATCTGAAGATTATTGAGTGAGCATCTAACAGTCAGTAAATACGTAATGTTAACCTTTTCAAATAACACTCCTGGTCCTGGGGAGTGAGTGACTGTGCATATTCAAATATTTTTGTATTTTATTCAGACATTTTTAAAAACAAAACTTGACAGATGGTGAATATGTTCAGGAGCTGCTTTTGCCTCCAGCTATGCCGCCACCACCAAAAACAAAGTCACAGTATTTGAAATGCAAGCATGCTTTCTGTGGAATCAGTAAACAACACTTAACAAAAAAAGTTACGGCTACTGCAGTCTGTATATAATAATAATAAATAGAAAAAGAGGAAGAAGAAGAATACAGAGAGATGGATCAGTTAAGATGTCTGAAATCGCTTACTGAAAGTCCTGACAGTCATTAGATATTCATTTTCCTTAGATCTGGCAGTTTCTTTAAACCAATTCACCAGCTGTCATTTCCTGTTATTTCAAGTCTTTCTGTAGATTAGCAGTCAGGAAAAAAATATCCCAGGTTTTCATACTACGGCATAATGAGGCCCACTTTTCTGATTAATATAGAAACAAGAGTAGGAAGGAAACGTTTCCAAAAATGGTGTTATAAATAAAGATAGACCAGTGACTAAGCCCATGCATTGATAGAGATGGCCAACCAGGCCCGGCAGTGAGTATACAGTGATGAGTCAGGGATCTGCAATTTGTAACAAGCTCAAAGCTCTATAATAAATGGTGTCGAACATACAAAGACACCGAGCTGATGGACTCACAATAAATCACCATAATAATACTAAAATGTGGCAAAAACCAACTTTCGTGAGCTCAAAAGAAAAAAAGATCTGTGAAACACCCCTGCTTCTGTGCATGCCTTTAAGTTTGGTAACAGTACTCGTGTGTAACAACAAAAGGCCTGCAGTGTGTGAAATAAAACGCTTGAGTCAGCTGTTGCATTGTTTGCCATGAAAATGGCGCACGCGTTCATTCTCCCATCAGGATGCGTTGTAATAACTTTGTGTTCCCTTAACTTTACACCTAGCGCCATCATCAGGTCAGTGTACAGACACTGTGTGCAGTAGTACAGCCTCTTAGAAATTAGAATTTTTTTTTTTTTTAAGTTTTGGATTTCTGCTTCTTAAATGTTGACAGTGTTTTTTAGCAAGATAATTTTTTTTCACGGCATACCAGGACTGGCAGGCACTTTGTGATGCGGCTGTTTAACACCATGGAACTCTGAAACTGTAAAAATAAAAAGTGTAAAGACAAATGTCTGAAAAATGTGTGACCAGCAGTGACATGACTGTCAGAACGAGAGTGGGATTCAGTCAGGTCTGATCAGTGTGGAGGCAGTTGGTTCTGCTTGTTGAGCAGGGGGAGGAGGAGTTGTGCGCTTGCATGTATGATTCAACAAAACGTGATGGAAGACGGTGACTTGGTGATCCCACTGACATACTGTGCAAGGTTTCTGTTTGTCTCCATCATGTACTGTGTCAACACAGGCCCTAGATGACCCACGTAACAGTCATGTCAGAAGCGGTGTGCTGGTAAATTAAGGTACAGTATGCACACACAGCTCCCAGACATTTCTAGATACTTCACCATAGCTGCTCCATCCATCAAAATAGATTCCTCTGTAAACCCCTCAGCAGGTTGAATTATTTCTGTCGGAGCAGCAGCCACAGCCACAGCCACCCGGGGTAAATGTCAACTCCACCATTAGGAAGGAGCCCAGTAGGAGCCTTCTCACACTACCACAGTGTTCATGGCGCCCACAGCACAGCTGAGCTGTAGCAACAAATTTGGGTGTGAGTGAGTGTGTCTGTGTGCCAGTGTATACATATGTACATATGCCTATTTTTGTGCATATGCTTGTGTGGCTGTGCTGTGCTGACTCTTCATTATCCTCTTTGTATGTATAAGAGCTGCATATTAAGGCTCCCAGCTCCCTGAGAGAGTCACGCGCTGTCTAATTAGCCTTCCTGCTAGCCACACCCTTACTGCCCATGTGAAGCTTAAGCTAACGTTAAACCTCCTTTAGGAATAAAACTCAAGCCTGTTGTTAAGACTACCTGGACAATTTCTTTCCGAGCTGGTTCTGGTCACCCTCGAAACTGTAAAGCGAATTGGCCATGCCCACGTTTCTGTGCATCTCGCAGACAAAGACCTGGAGGACAACCAAAACACCTGCCCGCTCTGTCTTCAGTAATGTTACATCTCATCTAGGGAGACATCATGTCCAGGCAGACTGGAAATCCTGATAGGTGCTGACACTGTGTAATATGATATCTTGGCACATAGCACCTTGGAAATTGCCTGAGCTGTCGTGAAAGAACAATTGATTCTCTCTAGAGATACAGTAAAAGAAAAAAATGATCACTTTGGCTGTAACTGGGCAAGTCAGGTGGAGGTTGTACAGGTTTATTGTTAATGTTTGGCTTTTGACACACAAATAAAATGTGGAGATAGTAAGAGGCACTGGTGCAGTAGATGTTCATTCCTTGTGTGAAGAGACCACCAGTGTTATTGCAGACTGCACACTTCTTATTTATGAAGTAATGATATAAACACATTCCTCTCTTCTCTGCAGTGTGTAGAAGAGATAAGCAATATTAAGTGCTGAAGGTTATAGTCCCTGTTTTCCTCTTTGTTCTCGCTCCAGCACAGCCACTCAGACTGGCCATAATCGCTCTCATTTTGGATGGCACAGTCCCAGGCACATGTCCATGTAATTGCACTCACAGAGAACCATGTAATATTATGCAGAGCCTGGAAATAATGTATTGGGAGAATATTCCATATGCTTTTAAAATGTCGTTTCACGGTAATTTCACTGACATTGCTATGGCAGTTGAAGTTGGGTTTGTGCAAGCTGCATATTGGAAACAATAGACATGTCAAAAACACAGTGAAAGCATTATTTGTATTTGTGATTTATGCTGCAGTTTAGATTTTTCACATCCTTATGAAACATTATTGTATTGTGGACCTATTTGAGAGATAGCTAATAAAATCCAAATCCAACAGAAAACAACTACTTTTTACTGTAAATACATTAACATAGCTTTCGTCATTTTTTTTTACAACTCATGTTTTCCATGTTTGTTTTTTTTTCATATTTTGTTCATTTCCTGTATTTACATATTGTGTATAGCCTCCTGGTGCCTGCTATTTAAAGTACAATAATCATATTGTAGGCTAAACTATTGTATGAATGTAATTGTGAATGTATCTAAGCAACTGCTATTTGGGAAAAAGCCAAATAATAAAAAAATATCAAACTAGTAGATAAGACCCATTTATAAATGTAATAACAAATATGCAAAGTATATGTACTGTTTGTATAACAGGCCCTGTATATTTAGTAATGTGCTGCTTCACTTACGAGAGGAGCTCAGTGCAGGAAGTTAGCTTCCCCAGCAGTCTAAGTCAGTAGAACCACAATGAAGTAGTATAAGCTAGTATAAGTATAAGCTTTATCAAAAAGGATAGTTTTAAGCTTAGTTTTAAAAGTATAGAGGATGTCTGCCTCCCAGACCTGAACAGGAAGCTGGTTCCACAGAAGAGGAGCTGGATAACTAAAGGATATTTATGAAACCTCATAATCATTTAGTTACTCTAGATGACATAATGATTTGTTTCATCTGGTTTCATAGATAAATATAGCCAGGTATTATTTGTGTAGCAGTGGAAATTTGTGGTGTGTGTCCTAAATAAAATTGCCAAACTGAGCGATGTATAAAGTGAAAAGTATTAGTCCAAGCACAGCACAAATAGGAAAAACTACAGTGACAAGCCCACTGGGTGAAGTTAGAATAAGATTATTTTTTAATTTTGCCAATGCTGTTTCAGTACTATGATGCAGGACTGTAGCCCATATTGGTCGAGTCCAAGACCAGTCCAGGTCAATACAATATGTGATTGAGAGAAAAATACCAAGACATAAAAGGCCACTTAACTTGTTTTTTTTGTTGTTGTTTGTTTGTTTTGAAATTGGTTTGTAATTTTGTGATGCTAGAGACCAGTGCACCACAATCTCTAATAATCATAAAGTGTAAAAATTAGATTTAATTGAATAGCAGTTTCACTTAATACAATATTCAACATTCCCTAAAAACATGACAGCATGTGACCCTCACGCTGAGCAGTGTTGTGCTGCATTGATGAAAAAGTAGAACAACGTAGGTAATACCATTTACTTTAAATATAGCATTTTCACTTAAAGTCACATAAAAACTGAAGTTGAAAGGACAAAGTTAAGCTCAGAAAAGGAAAAAAAAGATTGTTAAAGCATTTGATGAATCCAGTGTCCGAGTGTGAGACAAGTTAGAGTCAAATATTAAAGAGTCAGATAGAAGAAAAAAATGGACTTCAGTCCGGGCTTGGACGCGAGCCCTTTATCTAATGCTGTATACATATATGTATTTATGTTTGAACTGCGGCTTATACTGTTTACTAAGTGTGCAGGGCTGAGGGTCATATTCCGCAATATGCTATTTATTGTAATTGTAGTTTTGACTTAGAGTATCTTGCATGTCTGGGTGATTTATATATGGTGTGACTTGTTTTGTTCTTTAAGCTTTGAAGAAAAACATCAGCCTACAGAATAATATTAGCACTGCAAAGCCTTCAAAGTGCTCCTTCCTCTTTGCACACACTTTTGTTTGCTCCTTACAGTTATGTAGATTTTAGAAGCTTTAAAGTAGCCCCTGAAACAGTCTTCACATGCTGACTTTCTGCGACTGCCTATGCTGTGATTAATTGCATCAGGCCAAGCAAGAAGTGGATAAATAGTTTTAGCCAGAAACAGCAGCTTCAAAGAAGCTTTAGAGTTGTGTTCTTGTAGCCGCACAGTAGCACTTAATGCCCCGGTTTTCTGCCCTCTGTGGTCGTTTATCTTCCTCTCTGTCTTATACCCTCACAGATCTGATAACCACTGCGTCAAACTAGATTCAGTTTTCTGTATTATTTTGTGAGAGATCCTTAGAGATTATAGCTGTTCCTTGTTGTAGGCCTAGCCCCAGGTTCGCACCTCCCAGAGCAATAATGACACGACAACTTTCACTTGTAATAACTGCCATGTCACCATTTTGTATTGTTCAGTAAATTGGATTGCTGCTCTTTTAGGTGTACCCCGCTATGCTGTGCAGTTTGGGTCGCTATCTTGATAAAGCTGTAGGCTTTTCCATAATGACCCATGGTTCAGGCTTTGGAATAAATGCCATGACAAATAAATGTGATACACTCACAGAAATAGCAGTAATGATCTTGTTTTTCAGGGAGTTAAAGGATTATCTAATGGTATTAGTGAAAACATCTGTCTAAGCGTCATCCCGTATTCACTGCCTCACATCTCTCTGTTTACTCATTCCTGGCAGATGTTCAATGGCTGCAGTTAGACTGTCATATTTTTCAGAGGGTTTTGTCACCAAATTTTCCCTGTGGAAGACCCTGGATTCATGTGTCAATATGGCAATGAAAAGAAGTGAAATAGGAGGGGAGAGGCGTAGAGTGGAAGATGTAGTGTGTGCAGCGAGAGAAGGAGGGGAGATCATTTAATCCTCCTGACCAGTTCCTCTTGCCAAATTTATATATTTTTTAGAGGAGTACTTTGTCAGGGTTTTCAGGTTATATGTGCATAAAGCAGATTATATATTACATTTGCTAATATTACAGGCCCAGCAGCAAACGGCTCATCTGTCTTTCGTAGTCCTCGCCATCGTCATCCTTTCTGCTCTCTATCTCTCCACCACCAGCATCTTTATGTTCTGATCTCTCATTCTCTTTTTCAGTTTGCCTCTTTCCTTCTGTATCATCTCCCACTCAACATTAGCTCCTCCACTTGACTTTAACTTCACTCATTTCTTTCTGATTTAATCTTTCTCTTCCTCATTTACCTAAATTGATCTTGTTTAAGGAGGAAATGATGACGATTTGACTCCGCTGAGCTGCCCTGCTACCTGCGGGAGAAGCTCCTTTTCTCAACCTAATCTGCTGTGCCCCGTGTCAAAGCCCACGTACAGACACGAACTCAGCTAAAGTGGGCTGATGTTGGAAATGTAATGTGATGAAAGATTAGCCTTTCAACAGATGTAGTTAGTAAATCATTTGCATATGGTTTATACACGGGGTACTATGAACTTGTGTGTGTGTGTGTGTGTGTGTGTATGTGTGTGTGTGTGTGTGTGTGTGTGTGTGTGTGTGTGTGTGTGTGTGTGTGTGTGTGT
>OMLM01001714.1:0-10056 GCA_900302695.1 Helostoma temminkii | reverse complement strand
TCACTAACACTGTACCACCCTCCACCCTCCACACCACCCGTGCATGCTTTTCCTTTGATGAGGGATGTGAAGCATAGTGTGAAGACATCAAACATCAACTATTAAATTAAGCCTGATAAGTGTTCTGCAGACCACCTGCAAATATGGATCAGAGTACAAAGGAAGAATATAGAAAATGTGACACGCTTGTTGTAAAGAGTGTTGTAAATAGTGAAGGTCAAGGTCTAACGTACTTGGCCATCTCTTAAAAATAGGTAGACTGAAGCATCATGGAAAGTTAAAGTTAGAAGACCACTTACTTGCTAAAAACCTGACTTATGTGAACTTGTGACAAAAATCAAAATTTTCAGAATTAAAAGTTGCATGTTTGCACCTAAAATAATGAAACTAACATGTTTGCTTCAAGAAGAAAACTCTACTCAAAGGCAGCAATAAGATGCCAGATGATTTTCATGTCTCCTTCTCATGTTTCTCAGTAGGTATTGTCAAGTATTGTTTTCAGTCATCTCAGGTTCTGTCATGAGCAGTGATCTTCCTTGAAACCACCACATCCACGTCTGCTGAGACTTGCTCAGCGTCAGGTAAAGAATGTGAGCCCATACACTCTGACATCGGGGCAACATCATTCTCTCCTACAGTCACTGTGCACCCTTTAATTAGGATTGTCTGACCTCTGACCTTCGGAAAGATCTTCTGTCCTGAGCCTCTGGAGGTCAAGGAATTGAAGACACACCCTGTGGTTTTGATAAAGTGGCATGACACAGGTAGCTAACATGTGGGGTTAAATACAGAGTGTATGCAGACACAAAGGAAGGTATCAAAGTACAAAAAGTAACGCTGAAAGCTTCTGCACTGGTTTCACTTTAAAGATGATCAGGTTGACCTCATTTGTCTTTGTCGAGACTTCTTACACAAGCCTCATCAGAGGAAAAGTTTCCAAACGAACTCATCCAAATTGTTCGGCAATCAATCACCGTGTCCCTTTACTCCATTTTACTTGATGTACAGTCTCTAATACGTTGACAAGTTGCTAAACAGATTGTCATCCTCAAGTCAAAGGCCAAACATCACCAACAGATGTATTCACTTTCTATATTCTCTAACAGTCACTTGTACACTATGCCTGGAATTCCCAATAAATACATTTCGCTTATACACTAAACATTTACCAGTTGAAACCTAACACTCTGCTCAACTTGACCTTTGCCACAGGATGTGCAAGTTGCACCTTTAAAGCCCCTGTTCATAACCCCCTGGTAAAACAGTAACTTTAGTCTTCAGGACAAAGGTTAAAATGACTACTTCCAGACCTTTATGCAAACACAGGGGGACCCGGTTGTTTGCATCTTCTTTGTATTTCCTGTACAAATATGAGAGTGGCATTGATCTTGATCCTCCTCAAGGCAAAGTATGAATTATCATATTTAGTACTTATTTAAGAGCTTCAATTTAAAAAATAATTGAATGTTCCAGTGGCATTTTTTGTAAAAGTTATACCCTATAAAAGCTGTAGTTTTTTTTTATACTTGCCTTGTAGAAAATAGTTAATGGTGTAACATAGTTTGAGGTTTCTTGTTTGCTTGTTAACGTTCTGTTGGTTGAGCGGTGGATTGCTTCGGTTGGGTGGGACACTAATTCATACTGGATGTGATTTTTGTGTGAATGATGAGTGAATGTAACTGTATGATTAGACCGATTATTAACATTTAATTCCCATCATCACAAGTCAACATTAATTCTCATCTGTTCACATTATGCAGTCTCATACTGTTAATACTAAGGAATTTGGTTAACTGCTTGTTTTACTAAAAAGTATAAAAAATAAAAAAGTAACTAGTAACTAATAAGAATAGTTTAATAATTTAGTACCTGTTTTCCACAGCCGTCATCATTGTTGGTTGTACATTACATTTCCAGAAATATAAAGAAAGAAGACATTTTTTAAATATCATCCATGCATACTGTAATAGAGCTGACTAAATCCTGATGTTTAAGGTTGAACATGGAAATCACCAAAACAATCACATGTAACAAAGTGATGAGACACACTCGTCAGAATCAAAACTGCATGTTAGGCATATACTGCAGACTCAGCCCTTTAATGATGCCAGTCTAATTGCTATCTTTACCTCTCTGCAGTTGTAAGCTTTAGTTTTCAATTTCTTGACCAAAACCTGAAGGTTGTGGTGGGAAGTGCAGAGAGGAAGGGGTGGAACCAGCCTCCACCAGCTGTTTTCAGCTTGTAGTGTGAGGGGGGTGTCAGTCTGTACTTTCCGACAGTCCCTCCCTTGTGTAAATCTGGCCAGGTGTAAAGGCCTAGCTGCCAGTCTGAACCACATCAAACTTCACAAGCAGGAAGTTTTTCCTCTGTTATTACTCAGAAAAAAATCCTGCATTCACCACATACACCATTGTTATCCTGCCCATAAATCTGTGTTTGCACCAACTCGCGAGAGACAAACTTCACTCTTCAACCTCTGAACCAAGAGCAGCAGCTTCATCCAGTAACATCCTCTTCTCTTTCGCTTGCTTCTTCCTCACTGTGAAAATTTCACCCCACACAGAACAGACAGTTTCCTCCAACACTGACCATCAAACATGAAAGCAGAGCTCTGACTGGAAAATAACAGTGAAGCTCCAGGTCTAATTATGTTGATTTAGTTTATGACCTGTCAGTTCATATACATTATGCCCTGCTGCAGAACAGCCAACAGCCTTTCAACTTCAGTTTCCAGCTTGCTCATCACTTCCCACACCAGGTGGGAGCAAGTTCACTTTTTCTTTTGTCTGGCAATTTGTGTTCTGCACAACATGTGTTCAGCGTTTTATCTTAGCAGTGTGTGAGTCACAAAACTGGGTTGTGCTATGCATAAAGTTAAATCTCTCTAACGCAATGGACACAAATATTACTTACACTTACAATGAATGTCATTATTTTTGGTTGGATTTCCAAAAGAACAACATAAACAACAACAACAAAAAACTTTATACTTCCATTTGCAGTTTTTGAACTTTGCATTGAGTGTGTACACTGCACTTCAAGTTGTTTTATATATGAAACAAAGATCTAAAAACACATATCAATAGTATCAGATACAGTTATTAAACAACAAGTCACTGCTTTCCATTAGCATTGCATTTTGTGTAAAGAATAAAAGTATGTTGGTTAGTGTGGCTTGTTATTGGTTATTTTGTCTGTTACGTGTATTAAAAGTTAAAATTAAGTTAATGTGTGCTGTTTAATCACATAACAGGAGGATTGTGTGTGAAAGGTGCTGTCTGCAGCAGATTATTATAAATTGCAACTAGCTACCAGTTGAAATAGTCTTTCTAATTTTGTTTTAACACTATCCATTTGACATTTATATTACCTTTTTAAATGTTTTTCAGATGTTTACTGGGATCATCAATAAAGTTGCTAACATCTTCTGTTTTTTGGGGATTATGTTTTCCTTATTGTTTTCATTAATCTTTAAAGTTTTCCTCTCGTATTCAGAAATGTAGCAGTAGAAATGACAGAGTTGCTGAAACGGAGATGCTTGGGATTTCTGGAGCCGGTGTTTTTATGAGGATGGAAATGATTCGTAACTGCAAACACTGAGCGATGAGCTTCTCAGATGTGAGCTTATCATCAGCTGTTAAGAGCAGTGTGAATTCCTCAAGCCTCGGGCTCTGGCCCTGAGTGTTTCTGAGAGGATAGGGAGGGAAAGAGAGTGCAGGTGCAGAGGCCTTACATCCTGAAGGACATGATGATTAGACTGAGAGGACCCATGTTACTACTTGTGTGAGAAGAATCTCATCCGTTAGTGAAAGATAAGGCAGAGGGGACCAGAATGAAAAATAACCCAAAAAAAAAAGATAAAAAAAAGAGGCAACTTTGTTACATTAAAGTAAAAGAGCAACAGCTTTATCAGAATTAATCATTACAGGACAGATTAACTGTCATTCTTAGATAAAAATTCATTATTAATTTTAGGCTGTGAAATGCAGCTGACTCTAGAAAAAGTAACCATGACATATTTATATTTAGCAAAGCTTTGTAGCACACAAAATAAATAAAAGAATCAATCAGAAAAGCTATGATTAGTATTTGAAACAATTATTCTCTATGTTGTGATACAGTCTTTTGCATTGAGGCTCGTTTTTTTTCGTGCAGTTTTCATAGAGTTCATTTATAAACTACTGGACACCAGGAACCTTTTTTAATTTTAGATTTAATGGTTATGGCTCCTCTATTTTTAATATGTTAAATCAGGATAGGAAGCTGTAACACAGCACTCCCAGTGATCGTATGTGGGCTGAGGAGTGGGTTTTCTTTTTATTAACACCTGAGCTGGCTGAGAAGTATGGCAGCTGCCGCTGAGCATTTGTACACTGCGATCTTACCGAGTTTCTGAGGAACAGCATGGAGTCAGAGACGCACGAATGTCACACTGGACAGTCAAGGGGAACATCCCAGAACTTGTTGCTAGACTTCAAACCTGCTAAAAACACAAAGAGGCAAGAGGTTGTAGATGCACATTCTTTCTCTCCTAATGTTTGTATATGTAAAGGATGTGTTTATTTATCTTTGCCCAACTTTCGTGTGTGTGTCATTATGTATTATCCTTGATTGAGCATTTCTACCATAATAACATCTCTTCCAAGATCCTCTGCCCTCTTTCTACACATAAATGCACTACAAGATTTTTTCTGAAGCAAATATAAGGAGCCAGATGAAAACAAATCAATCTGTTAAAGACCTTTAGTAGCTCACCATGCTCTCATTGCTATTCAGATTAAAAAGGGTTACAGGATTCTGTACTATAACACTAATTGTGGGAAGATATCCGCTTTATTGAACTTATATTATCTGGTAAACCCCACATTACATTCATACATACACACATACACCGTACAGTGCACAACTCTGAAAACTAATTTCTAACACTAATGCTAGTGGGAAAATGAGTTTGTATGGATGGAGAGCATATATGTAGAAGCTCTTTTAAAACATGGGTATGTGGGCAATATACAGAATTGTGTTTTCTTTTTGCTCCTCCTCCTCTCCACACTGAGAGCAACTGTAAGTTAACCACAATGTATAGTAGAAACTACAAACTACTGGTGGCTCCTCTCAGCACTGAGTGAAGAGTATAGTGCAGTATCATCGGTGGATAACACTGTACAATGTAAATTGTGAGACTGTGAAAAGTTTGTGAACATCATGACAGACCTCTTGCCATCAACTCAGCGTTGTTGCTGTTGTTCTCATTCGTCTGCTTGAGTGGCTCCACTGAGGTCTCGTTAGAGACGAGGCCTCCTTCATCAGTTTTCTTATCCACACTTGGCTCCACAGGTGCAGAAGGGCTCTGCTCAACAACAGCTTCCTTGGGTTTATCCTCAGAAGTGTCCGGAGACGGAGTGGAAGCTGGAGGTGCAGACTCAGCGCTGGACTCAACAATCGGTTTTTCAGCCTCAGCTGTGAAGGAAAACAAAAGCAAACCACATAGATATTTCAGTGGAGGTTTTGTTTTTATTCCTCTGTCTAGTTAGCATAAGAAATTGAAATGAGAAACATGTGGATGAATGAAAACATCACAGATTCTGACTCATATTAGAGTCTGCTGGAAAAACCCGACATTCATGTATTTTTTAGCAGAAGTTAAACTGTTGCAGTAAATTAATTGCATAATATTGTTGAGACACTTCTTCGTCTTTCTGACTCAGTGTGTGTTTTGTATAACTGCCACATAATAACATAGCATTTCAGCTTATATTGCCTCAAGTGGTTTTTGCCCTCTCTGACAGCTGGGGGGGAGCATTTCTCTTTGAGTGGGCCACCATGTTGGTAACAATGCAGCTGATTACTGACCAGTTCCTAATGAGTTACAGCCATGCAGCTGTTGGAGGCTGTGGGAAAGTAGAGCAGCCCCATCATTATCTGATCCAGGGTTTAGTGGAGGGAAAGTAGAGGTGAAGGGGGGAAGGAAGGCGGCCATTGTTTTAGACATAATTGTGCCAGGTGACTCCTCAGGCCTCCAACCTTCAGGAAATGATTGTGTCTGTCCAGTTTATGGCGTATGACTCAATTCTTTATCACAAATAGATTACTGGAAATGTGGTTGGAACATTATTTAGAGGCAACTTTAAAGAAATTTTGGGGAATAAGTTTCCTGTCCACAGTTCTTTTTTTTCAGCTTATCTTTATCAGATCTAATCATCATTCTTCAGCCTTATCTAGAATACGGATAAACTTCAGAAAATTGAGTTTTTTCTTTGTGACATTTTGCATCAGCCCCCTCTAAATGGAGCTTTGTGTTACTGTCAAGTGTTTGTCACATCTGAATGAGAGAACTCATCATACGTAGCCTATAAGCTATACAGTTTTCTAGTGAGTGACTACACTCGTCAGTCACAGCAGTATTACAGCAGCAGTATTAATATTGTGGTGGACAGAGATCAGTGTGAGAAAAAAAGCAAGTGCTGGCCATGCTCATCAAGTGTAAAAACACACAGTGCATCACAACTTGCTGCGTATGAGGCTGTGTGGCTGCCCATGCTGACCCCTGTTGACCTCAGCACTAAAATTACAAAAAATCTGGTTATTCAATGTATTGCAATATATTGAAATGCTGCAAGCAAGGTACGTTGACAGTTTTTTGAAAAGTTTTTCAAGTTCCTCTGCACACTAATGGATATCTGCAATGTTCTTTCATGTCCGTTTGTCTTTTGTACCAACGCCGTTCTTCTGCTCTTAGTCACTACTTTGCATAAGGATATTTACTTCATGTTACAGATTCTGTGCTTATCTCATTCTGTGGTTTAAAGATGCTTCTCATCACTGACGGCAACATGTCACAAACACTCAAGCAACTTCCACTTTTCATGCAAGGCGTCAGTTTTGTGGAAAACACAGTTAGTGTTAGAGTGTTAGATCAGTGAACAAGTCACATTAGTATTTAAATAAATGCAAAGGTAATTGATCTATTACAAAAGATCCAGTGAGGAAGACTGTGAGTCTTTCTATATAATCAAGGGTATGGAGTGCAGAACTGTGGTTATTTTCGAAGTTTTATCTTGCATAGACACATTTACTGTAGGTGCAAGATTAACTCTAGAGGAAATTCTTATCATGCTGATGTTTGTAATGGTGGAATCTACAGTTTGCCAAATGTCGGGCAGATTTCGTCAATATTTCTTTCAGTAATTGAAACACAAAATAAAAAAAGGGAGCGTGAGTTTGGTGGAAAAGCACTGTCACAAATTAAACCAAATCTGATACTTCTTTCTGGCATAAAAGTAAATCAAAAGAGCCTTAATAAAAACCAAGCTGTAGGATTAGAAATCTGGATGCCCAGCTGTTCTGATTGCTGAAAAACTACATTTTTTTTCTTTCCCATCAGAGGAACACAATTATTTGAAAGGTGGTCATCAGCTCTAACCATTTCAACAAGTTGTAGCTCAAGGCAAAGAGGCAGGCCTGGGCATGATTTGCAGCTTTTGCCCTCTCATTGAGGGAAAACCTCTTAAAATTGAAACAGTCAAAGACAAATGAAAATGTGAAAAAAGTTTTATCCATGGTGTATGGAACCAAATGTCTGGTAAAATGTAATTCAAATACGCATCACATAAAAGCACAAATGTTCTTGAATTGGAATATTCATACCTCTCTGTTATTCGACAACATATTTTATGACTTGCTACATTTAACAACAAGGGCTTTGGTACATTTTAATAGGATTTACGTCTTTATAGAAAATACAGTTTTAGACGTTTGCTGCAGTTACGGCACAGTAAGCAAACCTGCAATGTACTAACCTGGCTTCCATTTCCACCAAGTGGTGTATTTGAGTACTGCAATCTACCTCTTTTGAAACTGTGGAACATTCAACTGTGCATGGTTTCCGTGGTATGTGTTTCAGAATTCTTTTGGCAGAATTTTTGTCCTGATTGTTTTTTAACCGTCCCTGCCCTGCACTGCTGCTCAGGTGTGCTCAGCCAATCGGAAAGTGTAACTGCAGTGATGGTTGGAAAACAAGCAGGGCTGCAGCTCTTAAGGCCCAGAGTTAGTCACCCTCTGGTTTAAGCCTTTGTAAGTCACACTTCATCACACTGTGACACACTTTGTGAGTCACATAATGTGAGATTTCCTTCCTATGACATTCACACTGAAATACAGACTTATCTATTAATACATTGTGGTTTTATATGCAACAAGGATGTTTAATATCTTATATTTTATATTTTGTGTATTAAGATATTAAATCACGTCAAATTGACACATTTTCTGATCTCCTGAAATAATATTTTGCCTGCAACAATCTGGACACATTTGCACTACAGTGTTTATATAAAGAGCAGAAACTGTACTTCCCCTTATTCAGCTTAGCTCATCTTAGGAAACAGGAAGGAAAAAAAAACACGCAATTAGTTGACTAAATATGTAAATGAACATCTTCAACGGTTACAGCTAAAACAAATGTGTTTTGTGTCTCTGAGCCCCACTAATATGACAACTAAAAATATTGATCAGATACATATTTGCTCTTACATTTTTGCTCTTCCTGTCCTTTAGACTTTTCCTCTGGTTCTTGTGGCTCTTTTGTAGCAGTTTCTGTACTTTCAAAGGTTTGCAGACCTGAAACATGTGCAAAGATTCAGGTTTATATATGAAGTAAAAGCATTCAAGATGTTTTTTGTACAAGTCAACAGGGATACAGGACTGACCATTCTGAGAAACTCTATCAACATGCGGCTCCGTAGGGTCCATGGTGCTGAGAGGGATGTTCGCTTCCTCTGCTCTGGAATTGGGATCAATAGAGTAGCGCTGTAGAGAGAGGGGATTCAAAACAAAGAAACATGAGTGCCACAACAATGGTGGCATTATTCGACATTTTGGAACATTAGGAAATTGATGCCACTTTTATGTGGAGTTATGATGCAGTAAGTGAAAAAAACATTTAAAGCCAACTGAATATTCATTTGGATACAGTTTGGTAGAGAAAGCGAAGGATTATACTCTACTCACTCTTTCTTTCCTTCGTGCCCAGTAGCAAGCAATTACAAGTACAGCAGCTATGATGATCACCACAATTAGGATGACAATGCCTGAAGGAGGTTACAGTTTGTGTTTATATGGAGGAAGACATTTGCACTGTGACTAGACAATCCAGAATAATCCAGAAAATATGCTGTTTAGAACCAAAAGCATGTAGTTTTATGTCATTGCAGTTGTGTTGCAATGCTTTAAATGTAACTCACCAATGGTGTTGCCACTGGCCTGTTGGGATCCTATTAAATACACAAAAATGTATATATATTAGAGAGATGTTTTTAAACAATGCCAACTAAATATTAATTTGGGGTGCTAGTATAAACATGCTAATGACTTAATGATGGTCATCTTCTATGATTAATGTAGTCCGAATAGCTTTTTCACACTTGGCAGAGTGGAACAAGCTGACAACACCATGAGATTTTATCACCTAACTATGCTTAGTATATGGTTTATGTATAATCTTACAGTTCATCTTCACTTCCCTGGGGAGTGTGACTTCCGTATTGATGTCTATCGACTTTTCAGCTGCTAAATGTGCTTCCATGTTTGCTAGCTTGTTTGCAACTTTGTGTGACAGCCTCTTGTATTTGACAGACATTGTATGACAAGTTTTTTTAGACGTTTTTCACTAAAATTGATCAGTATGGTTGATAAAAATCTGTGAAAATTAATCTAAACAGTAAAGTTGATGGCTGTAAAATCAAAGCAATATGCTGAAAGAGGCTAAAATGGTAAATGGCTAAACTTTTTGTTTGTTTGTCAGTATAATCAACAACTTTCACATAGTATTTTGATCAACTGATAATTTAAAATATAGGCATACTGCATTATTTCACATCAAATATTTTGATTTAACAAGTGGAAATGTACAACAAATGGTTGCATTTCTATCATTTGCTTGGTATAATTTTTAAAATGCACACGGCTACACATCTGGTTCAATCTGGCTCAAGCATCAACATATGATGTGGTTTATCTATATCATCTGAGCTGTGTCATTTATACTTTTACAGTTG
>OMLM01001713.1:211259-239179 GCA_900302695.1 Helostoma temminkii | reverse complement strand
GGCAGCCATCTGCCTCAACTGGCTGGGGTGAGAGAAAAGATAAATGGTTAGTCCAGCAACTGCACAGTGAAAATACACAGCTCCAAGGCTGAGGATACCTACAGAAAGGTAGAGAGAGAGAGAGAGAGAGAGAGAGAGAGAGAGAGAGAGAGAGAGAGAGAGAGAGATGGGAAGTGAAAGCAAAGTGGAAAGGAGGTGGAGGTTTGGGGGTATACTAGAACATAAACAAGCAGCAGAGTCTGTCCAAGGGCAACATGCAGACACCTGCATTTAGTGAGATCAATACTTGCCACAAACAGAAAAGAGTGCCTCTGGAGAATAACATTTATTGATTTGAAACTGGTGTTATAGAAACAGCCAGTATCACTGATATTGTCCATTCAAATCAGCTTCAAGTTTTGTGTTTCCATCCCATAAGAGACTTACCCATTTCCATCACCTTGTATTGTAATAGTTTCCCTCTTAGCAGTATTACAAACAATTATGTTGTAAAACATAACTATGTCAGTGGTATGTACTGTAGATTACAATCAATTGAGCAGCAAATAATCAAAGTAGAAACACGTCTTAGCTGTAAATGAAGCACAAACCTGGCTGTGGCACGCAGAACAAGTCAACCTGCTGTCCCCGATTGTGATGGCCCCATACTGCTGCTTCTAGACATATTGACCTGCTGTGTTGGCACACTGTCTCTGAAGGCATTAAAGGGTCAGGCGGGGTTATGGCCTCACTACCCTTGGCTTCAGTTACTCTGTAGGAATAGTATTGATCCCCCAGCAGGTACAGAACTCCCTGTTGAGTATTCCTATAGAGCCACAGCAGCGGTCACGGCAGAGCCAGCAGATAACATACAGCAGGGTTTTTGCACAAGGGCGTGGTGCGCTGTTGTCACTATGCTGCTCAATCGACAGCTTTGTATGACCAGATTGTTTATGCCCACCGTGTCCTGCTGGTATTAGATTAGGTATGATCAGTGTTCATGTGACTTTGTTAGCCAATCAATGTGAACATTTACAGTGTGGACATTTTCATCTGTCAAATCCAAATTAAATCATTAAAAAGTGACAGAACAGCGGTGATTCAAATATAGGATTAAAATAAGATGAACATTTCAGTCTTTTCAGCTAATCTTTGTTTAGGTAGCTGCAGCTCTTGTTATGGTCAAAAGAAAAGACATTAGATTTTCATATTTGGTAAGTGTACTGCTCTTGTCACTAATGGAAATAATGGCCAAACCAGTTGTAATAAATCCAAATGAACTTTAAAAGTAATTATGGCCACTTTAACTTTTAACCAAAAAAACCATGTATGAACTATTCTACTTTTCTGAATAATGGGTGTCATGAGAGATCTCCTATTTTATGGCTCTTTATATGACTGTTTAATGTGTTGCATTTCTGTTTTTTGCAAGATCTTCCCAGGACAGACCAGATAGAGATGTTTATATTGAAACAACCCAGCATGTCCAAGATCTCAGGGGATATGAAATGTGTTCCATATGGATAAATTACTAGCCAGGTGAATGAGAGAAAGGAAAAGAAGGGATTGTTTTCTACTTACAGTCTGTACCTGTAATTCCCACAGACTGAGTAAGGAATGGAGGGAGCCTGGCCACAGTGCCTTATCAGCTCTAATGATGAGACAGCTGGAGGCCATTTTCCAGCTGGGCTCAGGTTTGACATTGAAACACTTAATGTCTACCCTGCCCAGTCTCCCTATGACAAGGATGAATGGGACTTCTGCGATGTTAACCATCTATTCAAATCTGATATGATGGCTTTACGGAGCAAATGCTATAATTTCACTCAGTCTTGGTTATCTTCCATGCAGAGCTGAAGCTGAGAGCAGCCCTTTTGGTTAAAAATGTTCTTCATCCCAGGACAGTGAATCTGTTTTTGTTTGATGAAAGCATAATGTTAAACTCAGATCCTGATAAATGCAGGCCATGATTAAAAGAGTCTCCACCAAGATGTCATTCTGTAATTGAAGAATAGATGTGTGTTCTTTGCACTAAAGCGGATAACATGGTTGGTACAGCTCAATATTTCACTCACCGAACTGACTTTTGGGATAAGAATTGTGCAGAGTCGTAATTTATATGTCACGGAAAGATCTCTCAGCAGTTACTATAAATTGATTTGGCCCAGTATCACACGGGGTTTTTCAATATTCTTTTACACCATAAAATTTTTTTCCAGGCTGGACATATTAACCAATAGAATCACAATCTGTTACTTGTCAGATGAAAATATATTAAGACCGCTTTCTTTAATGGATTCACTCTGTTTTGCAGTGTCCTGGTTTTAAAACATCCGATTAGCTAATATTATTGATTCAATTGATACTCATGTTGATAATGTTTAACATTTGTTTGCAATTCAGTACAGGTGAAACCAGAACTTTTAAAGCTAACTGTTGTCACAGTTATTCACATCAAACACTCACTAAAGGTGTAAGACAGATGAAAACTCAGTGGTCATGTGCAACCAACTTTATAGTAAATGAATCAGTTTTTGAGTGAGGTGTGCTATCTAACAAAATTCCTCTGTATTTGTAATACAGGCTATTTACAGCAGTAAATCCCCCACATTAACAGTGTACTTCTCTGCAATATTGGTTTACCTATACAGTACATACAGATATATATTTGTTGGTACAGCGGAATAATGAGCAATGTTTAAGAGATAAGAGGGTAAAACCCTGGGAAACTAGAGAGTATTTATTATAATTTTGCTAGGTACATATGGGCTATAATATGTGTTCTCTTGGAAATAAATGAGAAAATACTGTAATCAACAGTTTTGAATAGGACAAACCTGCAAAGAGTGCGAAATAATGCTTTTATTTAACAAAGAAATAATGTCCTCCAAATGTAACTGCATCAGATGTACAACTATGACAAGAAACAAAAACCCCACTTTTGTGGTTGAGGAGCACAAGTGTGAACAGCTCAGATATAGTCAACAACTGTTTGTATAACTACTCCATGTATGTGCAAAAATACATAGACTGCTACTGTATGGACATGGTTTAACAGTTTTTAAATAACTTTCTAGCTGAGAGACACTCTCTGGTTCTCACTCTGTCAACACTGAACCATCCCTGTCTGCCTCCCCCAGAGGACGTTCTCCGTTCTCCTCCCACTCTCTCCCCAAGACTCTGGCCAGGAGTGGTGCTGAAAGACTGAACGGTGGGAGATGGAAGGGTCTGTGCTCCCATTTCAGCGCTCCCGTCTGTGGTTGGTTGTGTAGGCAAAAAAACGCCCGTGGTGCACAGATGCAGATTTCACATCACTGTGATGCATGTCTGTGTTGATATAGTGGACGTCTTTACATGAACCAGAAAATGTGCTATCTGATGGAGGGCTTTCCTAATTCTAGGCTGATCTACACTGCCATCAAGCAACAATCCTAAAGCCAGGTATCAAACATTTGCTCTGGGAATCTGCCAAGAACAGGGTGCTAGACTTTATTTTATCTGCCAGCAAGAGCAATATTAGCATTTGCCTGCTTGTATGGATGGTCCAGATGCTCTGTTGACTGAGGCCCAATTTGGCGCCTCTTTATTACAATTGCCCAAAGAATCACAATCTCCTGTGTTTATTGTGAGAGCTCACCTCTCTGTTCCTTCTTCTCCTTGCCTTTTCAAGCGTAGACAGAGCCCCATGACACTGATTTCTCAGTCTGTTGTCTAAAGGTTTTCAAAAGGAGCCTCTCAATTTCTAATGAAAGCCTAATGTTGCAACAGTTTGACTTTTCAAAGAAATGTTTGGGACGAGATGGATTTGATTCTCTGAAAACCCTCTTTGTGCGAGGCGCTCATCCATCTGTGGTGATCTGTGTTTCAGTACATCTTAATAAAGTAATCCTCTCTCTCGTTTTTCTACTCCAAGGAATGCTCTTGTTCTTGCACTCTTCCTCTTTGTCATGCGGGGCACCCAGACTATGATTTGTTTAAGTTTCAGATTTAAGGTTGACCGAGGCCGTGACTCATCATCACTCTGAGATGACTTGTTTTTTCTTTCTGCTGAAGTAACAAAATGATGTAGGGTTCACTGAAAAATTTTAATGTAGACACAGGGAATTGATTGCTGTTTCAGTATGCTCGTGCTAACTTAAGTTTCCACAGATCTCCTAAGATGAACATTTTTTCTAAATTTGATCATATTTAACCAGTTAGTAGATAAAAGCATTGTTTCTTTCCATCCTTTCTAACCATATCAGCCCAGGAATGACAAAGATATACACTCATAATGCAAATAAACCATCAATGTACCCGTGTGAGCTTCATTCATCATCTCGACTTATAGACATTCATTTGTTTCCTTCTTACATATCACCAGACTTTCAACCACTGAGCGTGATAACTGAAGCAGTGGCCAAAGGTTCCAGCTCCTCCCTTTGAAAAGTTGACCTGTTCTTTAAATGTTTAAAGAGCCTATTGCATCATCAGTCCTCGCCCACACATGCATGTTTGGGTGAATCTGGGGGGGAAGCATGGGGGTGGGTGTTGTGATACATCATGTGTTTAAGCAGTAGAGGGGAGGCCTGGGTTGTATGGGGTTAATGACTGGTCCTCTCTGTGGGCTGTGCCGGCTCTCAGAGAGGATAAGACTGGCGGTATAGGGGCATCTGGCGAGCTGGGGTCACATCGCTCACATCAAAGGAGGCTGGGGAGTCTAGGTCAGTGTGTTTGGCCATGGGGTGGTGGAGAGGGTGGAGGGGTAGGAAGGATCAGGAACAGGATCACGGGGAAAAACGAAGATGAGGAGGCAGTGAGATGGGTAGAGACAGTGGAAGACAAATAGGAGCGAAACCAAAAGGCTGTGAGGGTCAAGTAATAGGGGGAAGGGAAGTGGGCAAGAATAACTTTCTAATTTCTTAAACATTTCAACTTCATACATCAAGTCAAACTTAATCATCTGCCCCAATATGACATAAATAAAATAAATTAAATTAATTTAACATAAATTTGCCTCAAGGGGCTTTACAGTACATGACAGCTACTATCCCCAAAATAACAATACAACCTTTAATGGGAAAAAAAATGGAAAAAAACTTTACAGAAAAAAATTAACAGAAGATGATCTGTCTTTATGCAATCGATAACGTGTTTAAAGAATAAGGCAACATGTTAGGTTTATAGTGTGGACACTAAAATATAACACAACTATAGATTATTAACATACGATACATGAACACAATTATCTTGGAAGCTGTTTAGCAGCTTTCAGATGCTGCAAAACAGCCACACAACCTCCTCTCCACCAGGAGAAGCAAAGCTCACTTACACCAGTGACGTGCATTGTAGGAGAAAGAAACATGCAACCAAAAGGAGAAGACACAACGACAACAGGAACACAAAGAAGAGAGAGAGACAAGGAAGAGGCTGTGACTCAAGAAAGACAAAGCTCCAGATCTGAAACATCTGGGAATGAGACATTGACAGGCTGGGAAGAGAAAAGTCCCAGGATGGCTGATGGTCCAACACATGGAGCCAGAGTGAAAAAGAGCACAGGGGGGAGAGAGTAGGTAGAGAGGGAGAAGAGGAGAAAAAGCTTGGATGCTCAAACAGTAGGTTAGAGAAAGTGGTTTTTCAAATGTGTGAATTCTCTGTGTCTGGACAGATAATAATTTTAGCAATGCAATGTAGGTGAAAAAATTGAATCTTGGTGTTGCCCTTAAAGTGCAGATTGCAAGACGAAGAATCGGACCTTACACTAAAATTCTTCACTGACAGGCTTAAAAAAACAACTTATTATTATTATTATAAATTATTATGTTAAGTGATTATGTGATTATATTATATATTATGTTAAGCAACAAGTAGCTGAAGTTAAGTGACATCTGGAATTATACAGCAAACAAACATGTCACTACAGCAGTGAAATGCACTAGAGTCACCAGCAATCACATATCAAGAGCAGATAAAATTGTGGCAAGCGGCAAAACAATCTGTAGAACTACCAGTAGATGATGTTTTTGAATAAGACATTTAACATTTAATTTCTAAGCAGAACATGTATTTACCAAACTAGTGGACTGTACTACCTATAAATGTGGCTGGCACCCTAATTACTAACTGTCAAGTGTAGCCTGCCTTAAACCCCTGTCTATATTTCTAGATAAAATAGAGGCATAAATTCCAGTAAGGTGAAGACCATCCACTTTAAAATTTGGGGAAACATGAGTAACCAAATTCCAGGTTCAGTAAATCAAATCTACTGTACGTCTTATTATACTGCATGGGGAAGAGATGAGATCAATGCCAACTGGTGGTGTAATATGCTGGATGGATGTGTCACTTCTTGGTGTGATGGGAATGATTTATCATCAAATGATCAGTTATAGGGTGAAAACATCACAGTTTGACCTTATGCTCAAAGTCAACTGGGTTAGGATTAGACAGGAATGTCAAGGTTGGGTTAAGTTGAAACATTAAATTAGTACTTCCTGGAACAATCTTGTTACAACACACATTGCCATAAGCCTTACGATTACCCCTTTTCAACTAATATGAACTTGTTGCCTGTTCTGGTGCTAGCGATGGTTCACAGCAATGCAATGTTAACCATAACAACAAGCACTACAGTATCTCTTTATTGTTGTAAGTATTGTTCCTGACCTTGTGAGCCTATCCTCATATCCAAACACTGGGCCACCACATGTTCACTGCTAATTGTGACTGCTATGTACAGCAATTAAGTTCAATATGTTTCAATGATTGTTAAAGTAAGTGCTAGCTGTTAATATTAGCCCTTGTTGCCGTTACCTGTTAGCTACATTTAGTTAGTTACATTTTTTCAGTCACACTACAAACAAATGCAATAAATGATAAACAGATTTTTATCTGTACAATAAAGCTTAAGTTGATCTTGTTGGCCATGACAATCCCAACTGTAGCCCCTGATGCAATCAGTTCTTAGTTCTAGAAAGATTTGGTGCCAGGCTGGAACCAGTCTTCCTGGCTGAGAGCCAGTTCTTTGGCTGTCAAAACGCAACAAATTGGTACAAAATTATGCACCAGCTCCAAAACAGCACTGAAACTTGAAACTTGGTGATGAGGCTTCCTAGTTGAATGCATCAATGCATTCCAGTGCAAAGTCAGAACTGTCATTTTGCAGTGCTGTGGAATGAGAACAGGCTCCAGCACCTTAAGATGATCTTCTACGTCCTCAGGTAGCCAGTGCCTGGGCATGCTGATCTAATGCTGTGGGTAATGGATTCTCCTGTTACTAACATGTTTTTCAGCCCTCAGCTCAACAGGCAGAAGAGGCACTCAGGTCAACAAGACTACCAACAAGGATGGCAAACCAAACCAATCAACCAGCTGCTTACTCTTGACCGCCATCCCATGCTGGAAACTTTGACATTGTGACTAGTAGGGCTAAGATTGATACCAAGATTTGCAGAAATATACTCAGTATAAGGAGAAATATCATTGCAACAATTAATTCCTATGAAAATTGTCTAAACACCTCCCAGCTGTGGTGAATCAGTGCCGAATTAAGACCCATCCACCAACTGTGATATTTCACTCTCCTCTTATGCATGGTTTAGTATAAACATTTAAAGACTTGTGATGAGCATGCTCCATTCATCATCCAAAAGGTGAAATGCATTAACTCTACTGTCTGTGTCATTTGTCCTGCCCATACAGGTAAAACAGGGAAGTGTCCTGGCCAACACAGGACAGGAGGTCCAGTATGCCAGAATAATTGAGATCATCTGTGTTAGTTTATCTTTTGATAGCAGATTTACATTTTATAGGCAAACATGGAAACATTTAGCAAGAACACACAGAATACAAATGTGTTAGTGTTTTAAATTTATTGCCTGTATTCTGTTATGTACATGTTTATTTACAAAGTTATCCACTTGTTTCAGTCTTATTTGGATACCTTTTGAAAGCCGTCTAGTAATCTCCTGTTTTCTATATAAGTACGATTAGAAAATCCTATAAACAATCATAGAAAAACAAGCTATAAAAAAGAAACAGGTCCATCTATCTTTCATACATGCAAAAGAAAGTTGATTTACATAGTTGAAAAATAAATACTATTGACAAATAACATTCTATCCACTACAAGCGTTTAGAAATTAGCCTTTGTCCACATGTAAAACATTACTTTTAACACATACTCGTTCATATGGTGAAAATGTATTCATCTTCTGCTTCATACTGTGTATCAAGTAAATTTAGATTTTTTTCATGGAAGTGCCATTTTGAGGATTAATACTTTCTTAGGGCACACACATTCACTGGTGTACAACATGAAACTGCATGAAACACAGTAGAGCCAACACAAAAATACTGTAAGTAATCTTCAACACTTGTGGGGCTGTTTTCGTGTATTTGTAATGTTTTAGATGCAACAACCTTACTTAAACTATCCCAAATTACAATACTGCAATTCTTTAGTTTGTGTTTACAGATCCAAAAAATTCAGAGCAACAGTCAGTTCCATCAACTACCCAAATTTGAGTACAGTTAAGCTTACTCTCAGACAACATATACACACACTATGTGGACTGTGTCAAGGTTGTGGCAGCATGGCAAAAAGACAGTTAACTTGCTAGAATCAGAGACATCTTTAAATTACACTCATGGTTTCTGTCAGTGTGCGATTGGGATGCATTGAAACCAGTTTTCTTGTTTAACTCAGACTTTGTTGAAAATAATGGCCTTGAAAATATTTTTATGAACAGATTTAATACATTTCCTCATATATATATATACATATATATATATGTTTTGTCAGTTATATTAAAAGCAGTAAAACAATGTTCCACATTCATAAAGCACAGAATAATGCTTTAATTAAGTATTAATGGTATAAACCCAAAATTTAGATAAAAATTACTGACCAATTTCCTCAAGACTGGAAAGACTTTCATCGGTGGTGTATAGATAACTACCTCTCAGTCTGCAGGAAGTACTGTGCTCAATAGTTCCCAGTAAAACCAAATTCTGGAACAGTGATCAACACATGATGGCCTTCCACGATAATGAGTCAAACTTCTAATTGTTATATAGCTGCGACTGAATAGTTACCGCATTTAAAGGCACATTATTTTGGCCCCTTGAGGGGAAGAGGAACTCCACAACAACGTGACAAACCCACAGCCTGACATATTATCACCTTATAAAGTTGTAATGTGTTAGCAACTCATTGCCTATTCACTACTGCTTCTGGCCACCTGCTGACTTTAGTCTTATTCACTCATGTGTTAATTAGTAATTTGATTCGCTGTCAATCAATACAAATGAATACAATCAATACAAAATGTTGATTGGTAGATAGGAGATATTGCATAAGGACAGCCTAACCTTTATGTATTCAAATTAATCATAAATAAATCTAAGCACTTTTGTCAATTTTGTTAGTGGACTTCAATAGGACAGTTGGATAGAAAGGCGTGATCGTATGTGGCTGTGTTATCACTGCATGTTATTCCTTGATCACGATGGCAAGAGCTGAAAAAATAAGTAGCAAGTTAAAAATCCTCTGTCACTGTTTTTTTGTGTTGTCAATATTTAAATTGTTGCATTTCATAACTGTGATTAATTGTAACACCATTGCCAGTTTGCATACAAAAGAAGAACATCTGCCCCAAATATCTATTTATGAATAAATTCTTGAAATGGTGTCCTGCTTCTGATTTCTGTTGTATTGTGTCCAGAATTACGATTATATTGTAGACAGCAACAGGAAACAAATAACTCTGTTTTAAGAGCAAATTCATCAAAGAGCCACAACAATAGCTCCCATATGCGTATTCATTTTTAACTTATATCAATTTTACTACAAAGTAAGTTGTTAACTACAAAAACTTAAAAGAAAATGAGAACCCACGCTAAAGTCACAGAAGACAAACACAAATCTGAGACATGAATACAAAACTAGAGAAAAATGATGAAAACATATTCCCTTGTCTTTGTAATATTTATATCCAAAAAACTTGGTTGCATGAAGACACCATCGAGCTAGAGACTGCTGGCAAGGCATCTGACGTATTTTTCTTCTTCTGATCAGTGTCTATAGTACATTTCCACTGTTCACTCTTTCTCCACATTTGAGCAGTCTTTGTGTAAGTTTAGGTCCAACTTCTCTTTGTTCATGTTCATGTTATTTTCTTATATATATTTTTATAAGTGCATATGCTATCACAACAAGTTAAGTGATATGATGCTTGCTCTCAACACCATCTTATGAATGTCCACGGCTGTCACTGATCTGATGATGAACAGCAACACATAAAAATATAAATATCAATTCATCAAATCCTGCCTCAATTGTGTCCTTTCTTGTGTTTTCCTTTCAATATTTTTATCAGCTGAGGACAAAAAAGCTCCTTTAGCTGTTATCGTTCCATTCTGGCATGATGCTGATACTATGTACAGTGTGGTACTGGTGTGGGGATAGTGTACGTGGGATGCCGTGTGTATAGAGGTACTCGTTTCCTTGTATGCTGGCTGTTGGGGACTGGATCCCAGCTCCAGGACTGCACTGGCGACCCAGAGTCTGGTGGGTCATAGAACTCTGGTACATGGCTGCGTGGTGGCCGTCGCCCAGCTGTGGAGAGGCGTGGCCGGCAACTCCGCCAAGTCTGGACACCAGAGACCCTGAGGTGAAGTGAGCAGAGAAGTGCTGGTAGGGCAGTCGCTCCATTGGCTGCATGGTGGTGACGGAGCAACTCCCATATGGTGAGACACTGGCCCAAGTGTTGCAGCTGATGTCCTCCAAACTGGGAACAGGCTCAGCACCCTGAGAGGCACTGGCATACATACAGGCCTGCCGCTGACTGGATTCATTGCGGTAGGGCCCACTGGTCAGGCCGAGGCTCTGGGCATAGCCGGCAGAGCGGTAGTAATGATCTTCTTCGCTAGATGAGCTCTCCAGATAGGCTTTCTTGTAACTGTGCTCACCTGAGTGACAGTCATCTTCCACTGCAGGTAGAAGAAGAGTGAGTGTTACGCAAATTTCATCATTCAGTTATGTAAAACAACAAGTTTTGTTACTCTATGTCACAAACCACTTTTGAATATAATATTATATTTTCATTTTGTTTATTACATCTAAACAAACAATTACAACTATTTACAAATGGAATAATGACAGGGGATGCTGTATTTATTTTCATTTAGCTTGTATACATTCTGTATGAAAGTGGGGAAAAACGAAGTGTTTTCCAACAAAGTCTCCAAATTAAAACCTGTCATATATCATGTGATTCATTTCACCCTTTAGAGTTCACAATCAGGTCTCTTACCTTTCCTCTTGATGCAGTGGTACTCCTGGCTGTGCTCATGTGGCAGTGGGTAGGAGCCTGACTGAGGCAGCATGTCCTGTGAGGTGCTTGTGACCCCGTTCTCACACTGGGAGTACTGGGAGCTCAGGGTGCTGGGGGTGCCCATGCCCTGCACCTCTCCACTGAATGGGCTCTGGCTGGAACCCACTCTCTGTCGCACTGTACTTCGAGGCACTACTGGATACTCCTTGGTACTATGTACAGACACAATGACAGTTAGTAATTATCTTGAACTGACCTGACATTTTATTGCATACAAAAAAATGTGAATAGTTTATTGCAAAAACAACAAAATCAGTACTTTCATTGTGCACATTTCTTTTCATTTCAAAATGTATTCTCAATAATCAACAACATTAAAGCATCACACCCAGTGTGGACACACACAGCGACAGACTGTTGAAAATGCCAGCATGTATTTCACTCCTATTCATCTACACGATCCATCAATACGTAATTTTGCTACTTTTGGTTCTTTGATTTCAGGGAGTGCTTCAGTTGAAAAAGTGACCTGGTTTTTCAATAAGCGCTCCCTTCAGTGTAACCAAGAGCAGACGTGCATAGCTTACTGTACTCGGCAGGATTGGACAATGGCATGTAAGATTGATAATGTGGTTTGGACTCTCACCAAGGTCTCTGTATTTGTACGTTTTGATAGGTGAAATGCATTTCACTCAAAACTTGCATTATCTTCTGGCATGCACTTAAAGTATCTTTAAGTTAATGTATGTCTAATATAATCAACCCTGCAATTTTTAAAAACTGCTTGAAGGTACAGTTTTTTTTCTCTGCAGCGTTAACCATGACATTAATCTGAAATGCACAATTAAAAAGTCTTTTACTCTTTGGCTCAGAATAAAGGTTACGGGAAGGAGGTAGGATTTTAGCACCTTGTGGAAAAGCCAAACAGCTTTTCCAGTTTTGTATGATTTGGGATTACTACATTTGAATACAGACTTCGGCTGCTTTAGGGTGAGTGGGTGAGCTGTGAGTTTCAAAACCAGATTTTCTCCTTTGAAAAAGTGTTTTCCACACAGTATGGATGCATGCTCCATCCCTCATCTGGACTGAATAATAGAAAGAGCAATGTGGTTGTGTACAGTCTTGGCTGCTGGACCAAGTGATACCACCAGTTCAACACAAATGCAAGCATGCACACACACACACACACACACACACACACACACACAAAGACAGACACATAAGCAGTTGGAACATCCTGGTTAAAAGAGCCGTGTGGAAGGGAGATGTTGCAGTTGTGTTTCAGAGGTTCTGCCAGATCAGCCATAAAAGTCATCAGCATGAAAACTGGCTAAAGATCAAAAACTACACTTACATCACTGAAAATAACACTCACTGAAAACGCTCATAACTGGTTTGCATTTGGGCGATTGAGAGATTTAAGTTGGGCTTGTTAAGGCGCTGAGGAAGTCGACTAATCCCTGCCTAATTACAGTAACATTTATCTTGTTTGTTTGGCACAATTCAGTTTGTTTCAACGTTGCCACACATCAGGTCCCAGGATCAATTAACAAAGTGACTACACATATGCTTCATGCTTTGCACATGATTCAAAATGAGAACAAAAAACAGATTTTACCTTTGCATTCTGGACATCCGGTGCAGTTCCATATCATCACTTCCACGAAAGCCTTTTGCGAATGGGTTATTTTCAATCTTCAGCTGAGTTATCTAAAACAAGCAAACACAAGACTCTTGTTTAAAACCTTTTGAAATTAAAACACATTAAAATTAACCAAGTCAAAAACAATTTAGTACGCTTAATACTACACTTTCACAAAGGACAAGTCGTCTTCAGACTAGGGTTCATATGATTAAAGTATTACAGCTTGTTTTCTTGGATACTTTTTTTATTGCTCTCAAGTTACAGAGAATTAAATAACAGATCACATTTTTAAAAACTTAAAACGTTACTTGGGATCCAATACTAAACAGTTCAATAAAAGCATGTCTCAATAAGATATATTGCGTAATTTATGTTACATTTGACAGTCTCTGACTTAACAACAGTTGGAGCATTGACAGATACAAGAAACAATAAAGATATGATTTTGTGTTGTGTTAAAAATGACCTCTATATCAAACAAAAGAAGGATTTATTTTGAAAACCGCCCCCAAATAGTAAATGAATCCCAAACAGGTTAAAGTGAATCCAGGGATATCCCTGTCAAGAACAGTGGTTTCTGGCAGGTAATTAGTTGGCAGCTCTTGTGTGCTTCCAGCTTTCTGACAAGACTGGAGGTTTGTCTGCACGCTGGCTGACACTTTCACGTAACCTTGTAAAATCTCTTGTGTGACACTCTGCTAGTTTCTTGTTAATACACGAAGCTTGGCAGGGTGCTGCATACAGTTTCGTCTTTTTAAAATTAGGAATATAAAGCTCGGAGTCCAGTTGCACTCTCTTTACCCTCTGCAGGCATTCCAAGCAGAAACACAGCTACACAAATAATTACCCATTCCAAAGTGATAGCCTAAGTTCAGTTTACAGAAAAGCAAAATAATATATTTTGCAAAACAAATGAGAGTTCCCCTGGCGACTGGGCTCAGAGGTTGGAAATAATGAGAGCAGAGAATACAAATACTGTTAAAAATAATTTGGTCATAGAATTGGGCAAAATTCATTCACAACTTCAAAGACTGCATCGTTTTACTAGAGTATGTCCAAACTATGCTCATTAAAATATAGGAGCTCTATATAGTCATATTCCACATGCTTTAAACCTTAAAATAAGATTGATTCAGTGTAACTTAAATATAATAAGAGTTGTGACACGTGTTCATTTTTTCAGTTTGACAATTAATTTCACAAAAATGTTTTATTTGCCACGGTCACAGGAAAGACTTTGCCCACTTTATTGGTCGAGGCTCTAACAGGTGAATTGGACACATGCCTGCACCACACGCACATTACTTTGGCAGATGTTAGACTGTTTGATTAGACAGTTGTTGTAAAGTGCCTGGAAATCAGAAATGCTTGTTTTTCTGCAGGTCTGGAAAGCCCCAATAATTAGCCCCGGGTTACGATCTCAGACCCCAATAACGTGTTTGAAAATAATGAATGGTTCCTATAGAATGTCGGTCATTTGTGCTTCCTGTTCCCAGAAGAGAGGGGACTTCGGATTGGCTACAGGGACATTATGAGTTTTCGCCCCTTTCTCCCATATTCCCTAAACTAAAAACATATAGGCCTGCATGGTTGCATGACGTTAAACAGACGCCGTTTACAGATATATATATATTTTCCAAGAATTTTTTACAACCAAAAATGTGGACAGAGTAAATACTGAGTTTTATTTCTGCTTCTTTTCCCAAAGCTTAACACGCAAATGTGACTAAAGTTATGACTGTGACTGCGCACAACGCCAAGAGTTTGGGTAGATTTAACTCTAATATAAAGCTAATATATAGCCTAAAAGTAATCTTTTAACAGTATAATATTTTTTAAATAACTTTGTGAAAATATATTCCTACTTGTTTACTCAAATAAGCAGGAACAGCGGAACAAATCATTGATTTACTAACTTAACTAAAGGTGTGTAATAACTTTTAAAGTTAGTAAATGATTTGTTCTGATGACTGCAAGCAACTCAAAAAGGAAAGTATAAACATTTAAAAGATTCAAATATTATATAAACATTTATTTCGTATTATCATGATCAGTATTTGGATTAATTATAAATTTAACCATATGTTCCGTTTTATTATTTAATCAAATCAGGACTGGTAACATGCGGTTTTATGTGATTGCGCATGTGTCGCGACACGAGAAAAAATTGTTTGTATAACGAATTTGGTTACATTATAGATAAACACCAAATTCTTCTTCTCCTTATTATTATTATTATTGTTAATGTTTTTTAAATCGGGTTTTATTAGGATACTGAGTCAAGTCTCGCCAGAGGTTTATCTGTAGCTTGTCTCACTCTACAAAGCGCTGTGGCCTGTAACTTGGAAACAGTCTCTTGAGGTCAGACGTCGTCTAGTCGGGTATCTGAAGTTTTTCCCTCATCTGTCAGTGACTCAATGTGATAGAGTTTTTTAGCTGACAGTGACAAGGCTTTCTCTCAGCCTCGCAGAAAACCGAGCCTTTCATTTTCTCCGCTGCAATCAGCAGATCAGGAGTCCCGCTAAATGAAGTCTTGTGAGTGATGTTAGTGATTCTTTAATTTAATATGAAAAGGAAATTGGACCTTTGCATGGTTCCGGATTTTGTGCAGTAGCCTATAGAACTGTCCTTGTTTAAAATGTATCTAAAATGACGTCGCTTCATAAAATCCGCCGCACATTTAACGCAGCACATTTAGGAGAAAATAAAGAACTTACCTTGTGGTTCTGATAGGATGTAACCGCAATGAAAGCTGTCTCTGGGAAGACGTGAGTGCAGAATGCCGTGTTTTTGGAGCCAAAGCCGTTATTTTCATCCGCCTTCACAATGTGGATCCTCGGTTGATACTTGTGCATAGAATTTAAGATGATCTGTGTTAAAGAAAACGTGGAGTCCAGCGTTAGAAAGCAGCACATTATTACAGTAAAGTTAAAAGTCCCTTCAGAAACACATCGTGTCATTAGGTTTTCTTGGGAAAGTCAAGGACAAGTTGCTTTGGCAGAACTTGGAGTGTGTTGAGAATGTAATGCAAAACCCTTTAATAATTTTAGCAGCAAACATCGTTTTATTTTTACATGTGTTTGAAGGTCATACCCACGTAAAACATTTTCACTTGAGACATACGGGTGCAAAACCTAAATATGCAAACATTAATAAATAAATGCATCACTTTTGCATTAAGTCTGTGTAAAAAAATGCTGCTGCACAGGTTAAGGTAATCCTTTACCTCTCAGAACCACAGTAGTTCACATGAAATCTGCCTTTTCGGTGAAAACTGGATTACTACACTTTTGGTTTGACCAAAGATAAAACTTTCATTGCATTGAAAAAATGTTATGAAAGTTTTATTGTTTCATTAATATCTAAAACAATATTTCACCATGTGCTTGCTTATTGTGTTTTTGTAGGACTCTCGAACCTTTCTACTAATTTAAGGACACAATTTCACTAATTCTATTTCAGGCTGAAAACTGCAATAACCTACTATGAAAGCTCATCACTGACGACTAATTCACATCTTACTGCTGTACTGTTCCCATGGTAACAGCATACAGATTAGATGAGTGAACGCTAAGCATGAGCAAGAATACCAGTGACCCGTTACGCATGTTGTCCCTCTTATTGCCCCTCTAACCTGAAGAACCTTGTTTGTGCTAAGTGATGACTGCTATCAGAGACTGCCTGGAAACATGAAGCCTCACAGCTGAACTTGAGCCTTGAACTTCTCTACTGTGACTCTCTCATCTGTGGGGTTTAAGTCTAATTGTCCTGTTGGACCAGGGAGTCATGTTAATCAGCCTCTAGAAAGTTTTTCTCCATCTTACATTTAAAGATTAAAAACATTTTTCGTCTTTCCTGCTAACCCCCCCCTCCCTTTTTACACACAGCTACCCCCACCATCTGTCCCATAGGCATTCCTGCTATCTGTTATCTTAAAGGTTGTTTTTGTACCTGCCTTTCACTGCCAGCATGAGAAAAGACAAGGGATTGCCCTGACCTCCAGTTCCTGCGGGGGCAGAATAGCCTCAAGTCCTTTCTTAGAGTCAAACAGCTTAGATAGATGAAACAATAGTCAGTGATTATTTCTTCCTAGTTGAACTCGATATATTTAAATAGTTTTTGTTAGTGGCAGAAACTGAGTTACATGTTTCAGTTGCCTTAGATGAATCCATGGAAGTTATGAAGAATGTACATAAAGTAATAGGATTCCTTGAGTGTATTATCCTGGTTAAATAGAGGCTGATGAAGCCAAAAATACTACAAACTACCATAAATTATTAAATATTATTATTAAATTATTAAACTATTTGCAGTTATATGTTTAAGTGTTGCATACATTAAAGGGTTGAAAATGATTTAACTTAAAAGAAATTAAACTCTGAAATTAAACTTCACTTCTGTATTCCTGCCAATTTTAATTTTCTGTGCTGTATGAAAAAAACGTTCTTAATATACGTAGCAAACATGAGGCAGCACCACCATCCTGCTTAGATTCATAAGCGACTTTCTTTAAAAGAGCTTTCTAAAACTTTCTGAACACATTGCAGAAAAAAACTAGGTTAAACAAAACTTTCTCCTATGCATGCATTTATTATGGCTTATTTGAGGTCTGCAGAGATACGCTCAAGATCTGCACAAACCACAACAACAAACCCATCAGAGAACCACCATTCACCACAATACAGCCACACTAGAGCTACAAAAACATCTCCCATTGAGACACATTAGAAGCTATGTAGAAATTTTGAAGTGTACATTTTGAAGCACGGTCTGCTGTCTGTGGGTTTCAAAAGTCCAGTTTACGATTTAGAAGAGGGGTTTTGGGGGTAGGGGTGTAACTGTAGACCACCCAGTGGGGCCCCAGCACACGCCTCATCTCCCTAGCCCAGCCGCTGCCCTGCCTGGGTCCCTGTATCTCTGTTCCCCAGCCTCTGGATGATAGTATTTAATGATAGTGAGGGATCACTTTGGGTCTTGCGCCGTTGCCCTCTGCTTTCAAGTTCCACAACATCAGAGAGTTTCCCCGAGCTTTGGGATTAACAGGCTTTGTACACCATCATCTATTGCTCATCGCACACTGCCATTCAAATATAAACAGTGCGGTCCTCACACTCCACCCTCCTCACCAAAACATGTGTGGGAAGACAGGGAGACGAGTGCAGGAGCAAACTGAGAGGGGAGAAGACGAACACTGAGAAATATTCTTGGAGTTGAGGGGAGATCAAAGCATAAATGGCAGTGGTATGAAATCTGAGACAAAAACAAATGATCTTTAGCATTTCAAACACGCAAACAACACCAATTCAGTTGTGTAAATCCATGACAAGGAGACAGTGGTGAGCAAAGTACTCACATCCTTTGCTTACTTTACAAAGCTAGCTACAATATCAGCATACTTTGGTAAAAGTTCAGGATTTAAAGTTTTTGTTATTTAAAAGTACATATGTATTAAAGCAACATATATGCATATATGCTATCATTATGCTAGCTTATATGTTATATAATTTGACGGTTATTACCAATGCGTTATGATATACTGATGAAATATGCATTTGTGCATCATGTTTGATGTGAACATTTGAAAATCAAAAGTAACTAATAAAGTCAGTGTAGCTGTGTCAGAGATGCAATGGCCTTAAATATGATATATCTGTCCGTAATATTGCTCATTAAAAGTATAATTAAAATTGATTAAATTATAATAAAAGAAGCATAACATGGCATTATTCTAACAGAGACCATGTTGAGCCTTGTTGCGTTGTGGTCTGCAGAAATATTTCCAGGGCGTGTATTGTGTTGTCCAATTTATCCATTCTGCCTGAAAATATCAATAAAATAAAACTCACAAAATCTTTTCTTACAAAAATATTTGCTTTTCAGGTTTTTAGAGGACAGGATTGCGCTTCAACCTGCCAAAATATGATTCATTTGACTAGAAAAGCAAAGTTTACACAATTAACTGAATACAAACACTCAGGCCTCCTCTGTTGTCTCCTATCAGACTTTAACAGTCCTGAGCCGCTGAGCTCAGCTCAGCTCAGTCCACTGACGTGTGTCTAATTACATTTCTAGAGAAAAACAACCACTCCAGGCCCGTCCTGAATTGGTTCAGTCTACATTAGAAATGTCTTATGGGCTCATGTCTCACTGCTAGTAATTATAAATCATCTACAAGTTATTTCAACCAGCTGGATCAACAAGTTGATGGAGTATATTTCTGGCCAGCCACCAATGTTTCATTTATGAATCCCAGAGTGCTGTCTCCCAGCACCAAAGAGGGTGAGCCAGGAACCACTGCAACTAATCAAAAATGCACTTTAACCCAAAATTTACAACACTGCTCACATTCTGACCGAGCTCCACTTTCATTTCAGCAGCTGGGCTTTGGCAAGGCAACAATCACTATAGGTACCATGTGGAGGGATCGAGAGTGTGTATGTCATACATTTTTAGTTGAAAGCAGTCTCATTTTTGAATCATTGTCACTGGAGCCAATGATACAAGTTTTAAGATATAGAATTTAAGTAAATGTTAGTCTACATTCATTGGAAAATATTTAATATTTAATCACTGTTACTTTAAAATTATTATACTTATTTTGATTACATAAATACAAGTTTTTCCATCCATACTAAACTTCACTTTACTAATATTAGTTGAACACTTAACTATAACTACTCTCATCTGTTAAGAACACAGCTGCTATTGATGTGCTTTTTTTCCTTTGACAACTGAGCCTATTAGTAAGAAAACTAATCGTGTGTCTATTTTGTTTCTACAGACATCTAATTAGGCCTCAGTGTTCACCTCAAGTCAAAACTGTATTAAACCTACCTCCAACAGGCACATTTGTAGCATGGAAACATGTTAATGAAATAAGTGATGTTTGTGTTTTCTGTTTTGGGTAAGACAGGAATCACAAAGGCCTGGGGCTGGAGAGTGAGTTCAGAATAATGAGGAGTTAAAGTTTGGAAAATAGGTACCATGCAGCCTCTCATTGGTGAGGGGAAGAGGGAGGTGGTGGGTGGGGATGCAATTGCCTCTTTCCTTTTGCGAAAATGTGTCCAACTGTTGCCCTTTACTTATTAAAGCTGACTTACAGGAGGTCTGCAGCTTTAATATATCTAAAGTGCTATAATAAATCTGAGGGGAAAAGATGCAGGATGCTGGCAAAACAAACATGTAACTTTTGAACAGAGTCCTAGCTGAAATTGTAAACTGAAAATGTAAATTAATTTGTAGGCATTTTGTCACTTAGCTATTTGATTTCATTGAACCTGTCCAGTATTTGAGGAAAAACTGTTGTGCTGCTTAATTTTTCAGAGATCATTTTGAAGGATGGTACAGTTTTACAAATTGTTTAGATTTTGTTTTCCTGCATATTTCATTGTGTGTCCTTTTAACTCACCATCTTGCATTTCATGCTCAAACAACACAGAGTTTACAACCCTTCTTTATAAGATTTAGGAAAAAACTCCATGGTTTTTCTGAAATTCAACTTATTTTTCCTGACAGGAAACACATAAGTATGCATATATATACAAATTTAATAATAAAAGTATATCTGTCGTTTCGTTAATATTTTTCTTTGCAGCACCAGCAACCACCTTCAACAAAATCAACAGATTCCTCAAAGTCCCACAGGACATCTGATCTGTTAAAAAAGCAAGAATGTAGCAGAACTGATAAACACAACACTTTGTCTAATTTAATTTTAGCACAGAAGGTACCGATTTGAACAGAAAGCAAATAAACAACTTTATAGCGCAGCCCAAACTTTATGAGGTCAGTGAGTTTATTAACAGCGCCTGATGCTGGAGAAATGCAGCAGATTTGTTCAATATCTAAATTAAATTCAGGTTAACGGACAGCACGCAGTCTTAATGGTGCCTTATTAAAATATGCAAGAGGAAAACGGTTTACAAAGCAAATATTAGACGTGCAGTTCATTTTGGAATTATATTTTTGTTGATAAGCGATTTATAATGATAATATATACATTTAAAAAAACATATATGTAGTTATAAGAGGAGTTATAAAGATCGTTTAATAACAATAATAATATTAATAATATAATGATATAATAATAACGTTTTCTTTTTGTCTTGACATCACTCTTTTGCTCCTGTTTTCCCGGATCAGCTTAAAACCAGCACTGGGTGAATCAGGAGGCCTCCAGTCTGAGCCAAGTGCCTCTGAGCTAAAAACATGTTCTGAACTTTGATCGGTGCAACACCAGGTTATAATTACATTCAGATAGTCACACGTTTGTGGTTAAATAGATGATGAGCCTAGGCACCTACGTGTCCGAACGGGTCCAGGTGGTTGTTGGTCAGTTTCAGCTTCTGGAAGGAGACCAGCTGCCTCATCCAGTGCGCCCCTGTGGCGGGAGAGTCCGGGTGAACATAGAGCCTCCCTGGCATGGCGGGCTCTGCCTTCCCGGTCACAGACCTAAATCACAGCAACACAGTCACACACCATGTACTGACACCCACAATAACACAGGCGCTGTGTGCTAAATGTGTGCCAGTATATGTAGGTTACTATCTCATTTTTACATTTTAAAAATTATGCAAAAAAAAGGTGCGGATTTAATGAAAGTTATCCAGAGAAATATTAGATTAACACCCACTGAGATGCATGATAATTAATTTGATAGGACCAGTCACAATAATTTCAGTGACCAAACCGAGCATTAAAATATAGACCAATAAAGTGACCTACAGTACCATGGTGTACATAATACATTTTAAAGTTTTTTTTGCGTTGTCACTGGACACACTGGATCCGGTAGACTATATTTTCCAACACTGTTACATCAAGAGGAGAATTAATTCCAGGACTTGGCATATTATTATTCCTTTAAAGTACCTCCTCAGTGAAAGGCCCTGACCCACAACAGACATTCTTGACCAAGGTTAGAGAGCTCGACACGACACTAAACGAATTTGTTTATGTCCCACTGTGAAAGCAGCCCTTGTTGCAATTCACAAACAGGCTGGTACATCTGCAGGAACAGTCGTTAAACATTCAGTCAACACGCTACGGCAGAAACGTGTCTCCTTCATGACTACATTTCTTGGCAATCATTAGAAAACACACAGTTCATAATTCTCAGGAAATGAATATATTCACTTCCGATTCTCATCCATCAGGACATCACTAGAAAATTTCTTGTTGGACTAAAGTCCAGAGAGAATAGCTGCGACCCTCCAGACAATGACCCTCATTATTATTAAACGTCAAGGGGCGTAAAATGAAAGACATTTTGGATTCTAGAGTGACATGTTGTGTTTTGGTGTTTTAGTTTACATACCATTTATTGTCGGCGAATTTGTATCGATGGTCGTCCGCAGGAACAACGTCCATCAGGAGAATATATTTAGTTTTGGGGTTTAGTCCCGTGACTTTCACTTTGAAGCTGGGGAACATTCGCCTGCAAGGGACAAAATTACGTTTACAGCGCTACATGGTTTCATTCAGAGTATAAAAACACACAAGTAAAGAGGCCGTGGTCTGTTCTCGTGGTTTTCTGTGGAAGAAATTACATCCAAATGTGCCATTTTTAAACATATTTTTCTACAAAATCGTGAAGCAAAACAAATGTGTGTTTTGAGAAGACAAAGGCTTGACTTTGGACTGTTTAATGAAGCCTAACTAGAACTAAATTAAGCAGGCTACCGCCAGCTCTCGATGGTTTGGACTCTTAGATAAATGTCTATATTTGGTTTGGAGAGAGTATTTTCAGGGCATGGCGTTAGGTCTGAGTGAGACCTGCGTGTTATGAAATGTTTTTCTACTGTGGGCCAGAGTTGTGCAATATATCACTTGGATATTTGGTAGCTGTCATACTGGACAAAACACATAATGTGAATAGGTCCAAGGAGTCTCGCGAGTTTCAGGGTAGGGCTGAAGACCAGGATGGATGCTGTGTTACATCATTTCACGCCAAAAACAGAAGTGAAATGAATGACGGGAATTGTGCAGCTGTGAGACAACAGCTGCCTTCTTCTACACCAGAGACCTCAACGAAGCTGGGTTCATTATTAAATATGCATAAGGTTTAATACAGCATGTTACAGGCCATTTAACATGAGCAGACACCAGCGGTCATGATGCACAATGTGCAAGTTCACACTCAGCCGGCGTGCGATATTTTGACTAAATTAAATCTGAAGGCAAGTGTGGACTTGACAGCCAAACACATGTACAGTCCCCACATAACATGTTGCATGCAAAAGTCTGTCTGCATACAATTACACACACACACACACACACACACACACACACACACACACACACACACACACACACACACACACACACACACACACACACACACACACACACACACAAACACACAGTAGAAGCAGAGATTGCAGAACACATGCTCCTAAACGACTCTTCATAAAGAAATGTTGATTAAAGCAGACTAACACTGAGCAGTATTTTTGCACCAGACAGTTATATCCACTTGCTTTCTAAGTCTGACTAGTCCATAGTATTGCATTTCCCAGCAGAACCACCCAGACTAAAATATAGGCTATTCGTTCGTAGTGTTACTGAGCGCTAAAGCGTCCACCAGATGCTCTGTGTTTTCTCTGCGGCTGCTCGAAGTGTATATTTCCAAATCCCCACGCAAGAAAAAATTCCAGTCAGGCCCATAGTCTCCATTTTATCTCACAAACGGGCCTAGATAAAACCCGCTCAAACAGCAGCAATAGAGCATATATTAACAAACAGACGAGCAGTTAATAAACTCTCCATTTCCAGAAATAATAATAATCACAAGCATATTTATAGTCTGGCATCTTACCTTCCGGCTTTGGTGATGATCATCTCTGTTCCCACTTCGTGAAACTTCATCCACAGTTCCCTCTCGTGCAGGTAGACTTTAATTCCCTCCATTCCCTTCAAAATAAAACATTTTACTTTCCCATGGCGCCGTGAAAGCGAAACTCTGCGCAGTTGTTTCATAGTTTACATGTTTTTTTAGGCCTTGAGGAGTTTGGCCCATTAAAAACTTTTGTTTTCAGCTGCTAAAGATGAAATATAAATGCAAAAAAACATATGAAGTAGAACCAAACAAATACTAGAACATGTAGTACTGCAGCCCTGTAACCATTTAAGACGGGACCACGTTGAGTCATATTTAAAACTACACACAACACTGTAGAGTAAGAAGAACAGTTAACAGTCTCATATTCAGTCATGAAACCTTGTCCCAAAATAAATGAAAATGCATTTTTATTGTTTAACAAATTTATTTTACTTTTTGAAACATCTCAGTTTTTAAAATGATTTTAAGTTTAAATACTAGAGGTAATAAGTTGCATACTAGTAGAATTACCGTGCATCTCATTAACAGTATTTCCTGATTATAATTTTTTTATTTTAACACCAACAACAGAATACTCTGACATTTACGTGTTGATTGTAGATGTGTGAGCTCGGCTGGAAGCCTGCAGCAGTGAAAGTGAGGCCTACACACTGACTGATACTGACCTGCTGGATGTAAGTTGTCTGTGATGATGGGGATTTGTTTGAGGTCCCGTTCTGTTTGTCTGATTTATTATCATTCTGCGCTTCCCTTGAATCAGAGCCACCAGGAGAGTTTTGGAGGCCAAAAGTCTCCTCTTGGTCCGCCATGACCGGATCTTCGAAAACTACAGTCCCAACTGGAAAACCCAAGAAGAAACGTCAGTGTGTGTGACAGCACGAAGTAATTAACATTATTACATGGCTAAGGCTTGAAATACGTACATGTACAGTAAATACAATGTGTTACCATGTGAACACAAAGTTCAACATTTTTAGAAGTAGTGTCCTAAACTAAACTAAACACAACAAACAAACAAAATCTATGTCGAGCATTAATTTATAACATATCAACAGCACAATAACTGGACCGAACATGTTTAAGTAAAGTGAAGTTTCGGTCGCTTATGTCTTGTGTTTGTTAGTAAATGGCCTATTTGATATTATTAGATATATATTATTTGAATTAGATGAACACAATATCATAACTAATATGACATATTTCAATGCTGGACGTTGAAACAGGCCTCTCGCTTTTAGGAAACGCTATTTCCTATTCATGTTCCCAGAACAAAATGAAACACACGGTGGGTCTCATAAAAACAATCCTCTACTCTCAGTCGTTGTCACGTCTGCACAGAACAGCACAGATTCCTGCAACGCAGCGTAGCCTCAACTACGGTGTAAACCGCTATAAATGGAAACAACAATGCGAACACGCAGCCGGATCAGCTTACCTAAATACAAAACCAAGTCTTGGCACAACAGAACAACACCGTCTCGCCTTTAAATGCTCAATGGCCCTTCCCAAATCAGATAATCCAGGCGTTTTGTTCGACGAAGCTGCACAAAATCTCCATGAATCCTCTTTGCTCTCACAGTTAGTCCAGGCTTCCTGCAAACGCAGCTGCGACCGCGGAGACCGTCGCGGAGCTCGGTGCCAGCTATGAGGCGCTCCTCTGTGCCTTTTTGTGCATTTTCAATCTCTAGAGCGTTTAGTGAGCCAACCCAGTTGATAGCACCTAGCAGTAGGTTGTAGCCGAGTCCCAAAGGAGCAGGTCAGTCACCTCCTTCTTCCCCCCTCTTTCTCACAGTCTCTGCCGTGTCAGTTCTACGTCTCCCCCTCTCTCTCTCTCGCGTACTCCCTCTCCAACCCACCACTGCGCATCAATGACCAACCGTGCGAAGCGGAAGCTGAGTCCACGACGTAGATCTGGGGGTGTGGGTGATGGTGGGGCGGCAAGTGCATGAATAGCATTGGTTTATACACCAAATAATAATTCCTTCCAGGTCCCCACCCCAGGTCATCAGATTTTTCCGCTCTAGCCCTCTCTATAATCCCAGTCTGTCTGGAGTAATCCATTTGATATTTGCTGCTTCATTCTCCATTACGCGCAACCTTTTCTCTCCAAACCAGCAGCTTTCAAACAGCGTAGAGATCACGTTTATTAAGCACCAACCATCTCATTGTAAATGTTGCATCCGCATCTGATCAACGGAATGGCTGCGATTAATCGACTAATCCAACATACGTTTGTGCTCGGACAATTAACGATATAAATTATTAATAAATCGATCGTTTGCTCTAACAGTTTGTCTTTGAATGTTGTGAATCAGCCTCGCACTATCCCGACACTTCCCTGCAGAGCGGGGCGCAGAGCGGCTTATGGTGCAGAGCAGAGAGCTAAACATAATAAAGTAAACCGGGAACTGAATAGATTTTTCTATTTGCAATTTGAACACAGGTTTAATCTACACATGGAAAAACGTGTCTCACGACACTGGAACTCAGATTGTGGCACAGGAGGATCACCACAACTCTACAGTCTCAGTATTGTATCAACTGTATGAAGCCATGTTTACTCTGTCAGTGCCTCGTTAGATGCACCACCACAGGAGAGTACATATCTGGCCTTGTGGTGTCAGGGCAAGAGATTAAACCAGGTATTACAAAAAAGTAGACACTTTTTTGCTAATGTTGCAAATATAACAATAAATCGATTTTGATTACTGTGTGCGATAATAGGACATTTTACATAAAATGTTTTTTGTTTGTGTTTCTCCACGTTAAAATTGATACCAGGAACTGAAGCATCATAAGCATCACTGATTCCACTGAAACAGTTTATATGACAGCGTTTGTCATTTTCTTCAGTGTTCGGCTGATGTGCATCTGTTGTTGTGTCAGTTCCCCGCCAGTGGTGTGACACAGAGAGACAGCGAGCCACAGGTTTGTTCAACAGCAATTTGTCAATTTACGCTCGTTTAGATGTCACCATATGTAAAGTTGTTATTCCGCCTGAGTAAACAAATGAAAACAATGATAGGTGAGGCTACATTATATAGTGTATAAGCCCAGCACTTAAAATGACACATTTTTACTGTATTGTAGGTTAAAAAAACCCCGAATCGATTACTTCATATAAAGGATAATATAGGATAATATTGTGGATGCAACTTGTCATAGTTTTTATTGAACAACCACCTCCTGGACTAGACTCTGCACACTTTGACTACGGGATTAATACTTTCAGTTTTTCAAATTTGGACACAAGGAGGAAAACAAAAATAACTTTTTGAAGTGAATCTTTCGTTTGTGGTATGCGTTGGGCTTTTTGCCTCTCATCAAACAAACAAAATCAAAAGACAAAAACTAAAATGATGACGAAAGAAAACGAGTCTGAAAAACGTCGTAAAGAATGTGCCGAGTTTGTAAAATACAGGAAACTCTCCTGCTCCTTCTTTTCCACAGGCACACGCAGCTGCATGGCTTCTCAATTGTTTTATTACAAACAGACTCTGTAGAAGTTGTGCAAGGCCACAGAGCGCTCTTATTTAACACTAATTCTGTTTTCAGAGTGCAAATAAGTGTTGGAACAACATCCTGGAACACGTTTTAATTGATCGTCGCTGTAATCCGTTTACAACGTTGTGTAAAGAAAAAGAGCAGACACAAATGAATTGATACATTTATAAATACAGATAGAGCAGAATATCGGATGTATTATAGGCTCATTTGTGTTTTACACTTTAAAACGTCATTCTGACGCTGGGAGGTCAATACAATGTAAACATAAAGTTACATAGCCCATCATTGCTGTCCTCCGAGCGTCTTCTGCATCTTTTATTGTTCCGTTTTTGCCACGTACACAGCTAGTGTGAAAAATCATCTAGACTTCTAAACTAAGTTTATTTATCTAACCGAGTTTAAAAAAGTGCGCTCAGTGGCTTTCATTAAGAAACTGAACAGACTTCAATAGGCAACCTCAGTCATTAAAGAGGAAATGACCCCGTGCAAATTGATCGAAAGACTAATGAGCTACAGAAAAAAAAAGCAAAGCTCAGCTGCACGCAACACAATAGTTTGAGCACTTTAAACAGTAAAAGGCAGCTGTCACAAACAGATGACGTGGACAACGAGGTGCATCGGGATGAAAGCTTCA
>OMLM01001713.1:198060-208168 GCA_900302695.1 Helostoma temminkii | reverse complement strand
CACCTCTCTGTTTCCCTGGGATACCTCTACAGTCATACTCCTCCCCCCACAGGTCTTGTTGGTATGGTGCAGCTATGGTGTAGACTAGTGGTGAATTAAATATTTATATATTAAGTAGAATTATTTATTGTATTTTTACAGAAATGTTCAGTGACAAAAATATCAATGTCAGGTGAAAAATAAAGTCAGTTGATCAGTAATGGTCAAAACAACTCTAACAGTGAATAATATTTTGTTTTATTGGATAGTTAAGTTATTAAAATTAAAACAATTCCAACACATCTATGTTCAAACCCTCCTCCTTCAGTAAAGCATACACTAGTGGGTGGGTATTATTGAGCATCTCATGTACTCTGCTGCCCTCTAGTGATTTTTTTAAATGTTCACCAATGGTATGATTTCCACTGCAGAGACCTGGTGTAACAAAATAATCAGAGAAAAAGTGCATGGAATCAGAGGTTTACTGAATATTGAATGTATTTATTATTTTTATTTCCAATTATGTTGCTATACAACTAAACTGTTGCTGATTTTTCCAAGTGTCACCGGACAAACATCACAATACATATACAGTGTTTAATTATAGAAACATATATATTCATGCCACTGTTTATTAGGTCAAAGATATGATTAAGTGTGGAGGGTGTTTTAGATTGTTTTTCTACACTAATACATGTTAAAAAAAACAAAAAACAAAAAAAACAAAACAAAAAACTTTTGTTCAATTTCCATAATTATTGCTAAGAAAAGCAGCTTTTGTGCTGAGCAATTGAAATAATAATCAAATAAAAAACATCAATCAAGCAGAGAAAAAAAAAGACCACATACATAAAATCTGATGTACAAAACATCAGTATCAGTAAATGTACACAAATATTGTTTGTTGGCTTTATAAGAGTAACTAAATTTGACAAACCTGGCAATACACTGCATTAAAAATAATAAAAACACACCAAGACCCCACAGAACACAAACATATGTATTCAAACAGACAGTGACATTGAGCCCAGCACAGACACCCAGCCACCTACAAAGCTGAGGTAATGAGCATGGGAATCATGTGGTGTGGTCTGCACCAACCATGGCCACATTCAGAGACCTTGGAGGCCTGCGGGCCATCAAGTCTCACTTCAGTGAGGTCAAAGTACCTTCAACTCTGACATGTTCAAATGCACAAATTATGACTCTGTCAAATCCAGAAATTATGAATTAGGTATTTCCTTTGCCTCATTTTACATTTCTGGTATGTCCAGGTATGGCTGTGGATCCTGGGAAATCACATTCAGACACATAAAAGAGACGAAAGACAGTGTAGATAAAAGCCAAACTGCAAAACCTTAAACAGGATAAAATCTGAACCTGAGAACCTGAGTAATAACACTTCATCTATCTTCTAGCTTCCTTCATACACATGGGGATAGCGCGGGTGGGAGAATACTTCAGTGCAAAACTATACCGTCTTGCATGATACATAAAACTGTATAACTGTGATGAAGAAAAATCAAAGTTTGTTGATGTGACAGAATTAAAAGATGCAAATGTTTGATGATGATTGAAGATATACTGGAAAAAAATAGAGTGATTTGTTTTTGTCTTTGGAATCCAAAGAGAAGCCGAATGCAAATGTAGACATCTGGGGAACATATGGGAACGTGGCTACAACCCAGCTAAGCAAGAAAACAAGAAATGTAGATGTGAACAGGGAACCATAAAAGAGAGAAGTATAATGTGTGGAGAATATTATCCAAGAGGGGGAAAACCCACTTCACCTGGATTTTGTGAACACCTTAAAGAAACTGAAACCAGAAGTAATTTTTTGTTAGCAATATACAGGAAATTCACTGTACAGTGACATTAACTGGGATTCTCAGAAAAAAGACAAAGTAAACTGGAATGTGGAGGAAGAGGGAAAAACACAAGTTCTTTAAACAACTGTAGGAGCCTGAGAGTGCAGGCGAGTTAGACCAGGAGGTAGCAGTAATGCAGCTACAATGATTGTAGTAAAACCTCAAAGAAGAAGAGGAAGAGGAAGAAGAGGGCGGCTTCATCAAAATGTAGGAAACAAGACTGAAATCCACAGCTTCCCAAGTAACATGCTGCCTAGCATAACTCCTGCTTTTCCTGGAATATACTGTGCCTTCTTCACTAAGTAAAATGTACATATATACACTTATCACATTAGGCCTGTGTGTTTTTAAATGTGAGAAGTTAGTGTTTTTGGATTTAGACAACAAATACACATGATTGAACTCGAATACTTTTATTCAGCTTGTTTTTACAAACATTTTACCTTTTTTTCTCTGAGGTACATGATCAACTCCAGTTGTACATCCAGAAACTAGCAAAACTGACTGGGCACGTTTTACTTCCTTTTATGGAGTTGTTCCTGCCGGAATGCACCAAGTGTTGGATAGGTAAAGGGGTGATTTTTTTTTAAAAGTGATTTTTAAGCAATTTCAGTAAATTTAATCGGTCTCACCAGTTTTGTGAGGTTTTTTACTCCTATATTAATATGTTTTTTTGTGTTTATTAGCAGGTATGTTGCTTTTTTATTTATTTTTTGTACTAAATTGATTTATTAAGTGTTGTAGTAGGAGGGGCCAGGAATTATAAAAGCAGGTGTGTTGGAACGTGTGTAATATTTGCAAGCAAAGGGAGCCTGTAGTAGTTGCTGGATGCAGAGAGCATGTGCCTACAAGGACAGAGCTAAGTGTAGCATTGTTATTTCATTTCTGTTTATGTAAAACATTTGTCTTAAAAGTCATTCAAAAATTGAAATCATAAAAAACATGGTACCAAGACATTTTGAGCCTTCATCACTTGTTCAGCCATACACTTGCTCCAGGTAATTTGTTGGGAAACCTTTCAGATTGAATATAAAATGTACATTTAAACTTGAAAAAAAAACACAGAAGAACATTTTCCCAGCTGTTGGCTTATCACCAATTTACTTACCCCAGTGGTAAAATGGAAGAAAGAAAGTATTTAGTGATTTTATTAAGTAGCAAACAACTTGATAAAATGAGATGAAAAACAGTTAGTGAGTTAAGACTTGTTCTCTAAGGGCATCTGCTGCTAGCAAAGCTTTCAGTCCATACAGTGATCCAATTAGGCTTTGTAAATTTACCTTGGTGAGTAAATTATTGTGTGCCACATATTCAACTTTAAAATAACATAATAAATGTATTGATTAACAATTGCATGACTTAAAATATAAAATTGTGACTTGCAGCTTTGGCCAGATTCCTGTGCGGAAGAGGCTTACACTGTTGCATATCACAAAGGACTTGGACGTTGGCAGAGTTGGAATGAAGGTAAGATTTTAAAATCAGCATCAGACATAATATACAAATCAATTCATGCACATAATTGACAGTGCTACGTTTTGGTAAACATGTACTGTACTCAAAACTGGCCAAGGCCTTTCATACTAGCATCAAGAGTGCTTTGTTTCTCTCCTAGTAAAATGGCTTTATTGAACTTTATTGATCTACATTGAAATATCTTAAGAATTTGCATTGATATAAAATTTAGTACACTTGTTGTCCAGAGGAGAAATCTATTGCCCTTGTTAATCCAAAGACTTTTTAAGGCCACAATGATGTTGACAAATATATAGTTTTTCTATTTAATGTCTCAGTAATTATGGATCGCCTAGAAATTTGGTCGTGTTCAGCTCAGGATAGATTTTAATAATGGCTGTCACAACCATCTTCTCATACCATCTTTTTTTTAATGACGAAATGTCTGCAAACTAATTCTCACCAAGCTCAGCTGTGTCTGGTTCTCAGTACCTAATGTTAGCATTTGTTAACATGCTTAACAAACTTTGTCAGTATGGTAAACATTACGCCTGCCGACCATTTTCATGCAAGCATTGTGAATCTTTAGAAGCAGTGGTGTCTGGAGGGAGATACTGTCACTTGTGAATTCTTTAAGAGCAGCAATAAAGGAAACTTTATTTTGAGGTGTTTTATTAGATCTGGCCATATAATGTGATGTTATCTAGTTAATTATGTATAAAATGCTGTAGCTTAATCTAGCTAAAATATACTTTACCATAGCACAGGAATTACTGTATCTATTTACACAGATGCTATTACTACTAGAGGCTATTTTTTAAACACTACATCCAGATATAGAGATATTTCCACCATAAGCAAAGGAACTCCTTGGTGCCAGTTACCTTTGTAATGGTGGAATCTTTTAAGGCTCCCCATTAAGCCCTAATTTCTTTGTGGTGTTTACTTTTCAATTGCATCTTTTGTTCAGTGATTCAGTGGAGACAGGGCAGAGCTGCTGCAGACCCACGTGGGCAGTTACACAGGTTTAGACAACAATGGTGAAGTTTAGATTAGTGTTAGGTGACAACCTGAAGAATCAATCCTTGGTTTCTCGAAGACACGGGAAGTAGCACTAGAATGGTCACTTAATTCCTCTCACACCTGCACTTACCAGGAAATCTAAGCTTTTATTTTACTGAAGCCATATTGGGAACAATGCAAATCTAAAATTAGGGGAAACACCCCAAAATGTACATCACTTATGAGGTATCTGTCAGTAGAAAGTCCAGTGAAGTGGCTAAAAAATATGCCAGATGAGGAAAGAACTGAAGAGAACAGATCAGTTTTCAAGTGAGCCCAGACCCAACAGGGCGCTGCCCGTCAGCTATTACAGGATCCTGGCGCCAAAATGCTCTGCCCTATTACACCATTAAATTGAGGCATTAAAACAGTGCCATGGTTCAGTTAAGCCAGTTTGACTAGGTTTGTGGAAAGTGTTAATGATTACTAACCCCAACCACAGAATTGAGTGAGTAACCCTGTAGGATGACAGTGGCACTTCTTGGGTTCAGGTAAGGCCTTGAGGCTTTCTCATTGTTTACCTGAACACATTGAAACATTAGGCTGGTTAGTACATGAAGTTTAGATCCAGCAACAATCATTTTGCCAGCACTGCCTGTGTCATGATGTATGATATGGGTGTATCTATGATTAATTATAATAGACTTGACAAGTTTTGACACAACATAACAGAACACACAGTAACAGTATTAAACAACCAAAGGAATTAGAAAATGTATTTTGTCAAATCAATAAAACAAAAAATTGAGCAAAATAAATCATTTTGTTTCTTTTTTTTCTGTTAAATTTAAAAATTAAAATGGGTTTTGATATTACAAATAATCACAAAAACATATTTGTCATAAATCAATTAAAGAAAGAGAAGATGCCAAATGCTGGAATATGAAAAATAAAACTGAAAATGGTAAAGGTGTGTTCTTCTTCTTTGTTTTTGCCCTTTTATTACAGTTGCTCTGCTTTGGCAAGTTGAAACATGCCTCATGTTGTATCAAGATATGTACAGTGCCTTGCAAAAGTATTTATACCCCTTCCACAATATGTCACATTACAACCACAAACTTGTATGTATACACTTGTATGTATTTTATTGGGCATTAATGTGATAGACCAACATAAAGTATTGCATAATTGTGAAGTGGGTGGTGTGCATATGTATTCAGACCTCTGAGTCAATGCTTCGAGCGGAGAGTCTTTTGGGTTTGTCTCTACCAGCTTTGCACGTCTATAGTCTGCAATTTTTGCCCATTCTTCTTTTCAAAAGAATTCCAGTTCAGACAGGTTGGATGGAAAGCGTCTGTTAACAGCAATTTTCAAATCCTGCAACAAATTCTCAATAGCATTTGGATCTGGACTTTAACTGGGCCATTCTAACACATAACCATGCTTCGATATAAACCATTCCATTGTAGCTCTGGCTGTATGTTTATGGCCGTTGTCCTGCTGGAAGGATAAACCTTGGGCCGAGTCCCAAGTCTTTTGCAGCCTATATTTCTTCCAGGATTGTCCTGTATTTAGCTCCATCCATCTTCTCATCAACTCTGACTAACTTCCCTGTCCTTGTTGAAGAAAAGCATCCCCACAACATGTTAGCACCACACATAGCACCAAAAAGTTAAATTTTGCCCTCATCTGACCAGAGCGCATTCTTTCACATGTTTACAGGAGTTCTTATTGCTTTGCTTTAACAATGGCTTTCTTCTTGCCACTTTTCCATAAAAGCCAGATTTTTTTACACCGATTGTCCCACTTGCACTGTGGATCTCTGCAGGTCTACCAGAGTCACCATGGGCCTCTTTGCTGCTCGTCTGATTAATGATCTCCTTGCCCGGCATGTCACTTTAGGTGTATAGCCGTGTTTTTGTAGGTTTGCAGTTGTTCCATACGCTTTCCAGTTTCAGATCATGGATTGAACAGTGCTCCATGAGATATTCAAAGCTTGAGATATGTTTTTATAACCTAACCCTGCTTTAAACTTCTCCACAACTTTATCTCTGACCCATCTGGTGTGTATCTTAGTATTCATGATGCTGTTTGTTCACTAATGTTCTCTAACATAGACTTAAGATAGACTTAAGAAAAGTTTTTATCCCATAGCAATAACCACATTAAATGCTCTAAAGAACGGCTATAAAATGGAACCGTGACAGAATGCTTACTTGTGAGTGTGTGTCTGCTTCATTCAAGCTGGTCCGGTGTGCTAGGTTCTTTTGTTTACTTGATGTTTGTTTTTGTTTTTTTATGCTGATTTTAAGTTATTTTTTTTGATTTTATTTATTTATTCTTTTTTATATTGCACAGACTGACTGGCACCTTAATCTCACTGCACGATGTTGCAATGACAATAAAGTTTATCTATCTAACAAACCTCTGAGGCCTTCACAGAACAGCTGTATTTATACTAAAATTGAAGTACACACAGGTGGATTGTGTTTACTAATTAGGTGTCTTCTGAGGAACATGGGTTGCACTGGATTTTATTTGGGTATTTCAGAGTAAAGAGCGCTGAATACATATGCACACCACACTTATTTTTATTTGTAAAAAAATTTTGAACACCACGTATCATTTTCCATCCACTTCACAATTATGTGACACTTTGTGTTGGTCTATCACATTAAATGCCAATGAAATACATTTAAGTTTGCTTGTAACGTAACAAAATGTGGAAAAGTTCAATGGGTATGAATACTTTTGCAAGGTACTGTAGCTGAACACAAATTGTTAGTAAAAATTGTTAGCTCTGTTTTTGGTTTTTTAGCAATTCCTAAAGAATATATTACCATAGAAGCAGTAATATGATTACTGATAAAAGATTCAGTGTTATAACTTTTATTTGCTTTTTCTGCTCTCCTTTCAATTGTTGATATGTAGCTGTTGTTTTCAGGGAAATATTCAAAAATCTCCTTCTTGTCATAGCCAAGTAACATTTTATTTGTGAGTCTAAGTCTAATGGTCCACTGTTGTTAGTGTTTGGCTCCCCTTCAGTCAGGGCTTTGTACCTACACATACCCAGTTGTGTTAATGTATAGTGTGTGGGTCCAGGATTCTCTTGGCACAGGAGTGTGCTGGAAACCAACATGTAAGAAGTGTTACTATGCATGATGTGAGTTTATCCTCAAACAGGATGTGCATTTTCCTATGCCCTTAATAAATGAGTAATGAGGGTGTATAAAGCAAAGAGAATTCTTTTTTTAGAAGAAAGTGATATCAGTTTACAAAAGAGTATGACTGTAATTTGGTATATATGACCACGACTTTGCTTGCGGTCACACACCCTAATACATGCAATACAAAGAATTCTGTGTTTTGGTGAGGCTGCATTACCAATTAGAAGGGCATAATATGTGAATGTGTTTGCATATATTATAATGTGTCCCTTTTGTCAGCGTACTGTACTGTATATGAGAGTAGCATGTCTAGTGGTGCGTGCGTCTGCCTGTGTTTGTGGTGAAGCTTCCTTCTAATCTGCCAGCCAGCGGTTGTGTATGAAGTGCTGCTGATGGTGGAGACTATTAGGCCTGTGAAGGGAGAGCTGGCTGTCTTCTCCTATTCCCCATAGCTCATTCAAACTTCCAACTGATGGCAGACATTAAATGTCTCCTCTCAGAAGGAGGGATTCTGTGGCTGCTATTTAAGAAACTTGAATGAGTGAAAAGCATGTAAAGAACCCTTTTAGTATAAGACAACAGAATAGCAGTGGTTTTACATGTGCAAATAATGGCTCATGCCTTACACGACATACCACACATGTGGCCTGGTTATTTTTCCTTATGCATCTTTGCAGATGTCAGCTATACACTACATACGATAATGTATAAAAAGCAACCAAGAGATGCTTTTGCTGTTGTTTGCTAATAAGTTTATTATTGTTGAGTTTAATGAAATACATTACTGATCCCCTTTGGGAAATTGTTGATCTAGGGATTTAGTAAAATCATGTTTTGACCTTAAAATGTAACAGTTACTTGTGCAACTGGTTGATTCTCCAGCTATTAAAGAAATGTGGCTTATCAAAGTATGTACAAATCAAAAATTATAATAAAACTATAGGTCACTCCACAAACTACAAGAATAAAAGAGTTTTTCCTCATTCTATTAATGAATTTTTACTTAATGTACATAACGTATATAACAATATATATAGAAATTAAACTTGTTTTCATCTGTGTGTATCTTTGTGTAAATACATTTAGAAAAAAAATTACTTGCACAAATGCTATATAGGTTATTGCCATTTTTGAACTTTTATATCAATTGAATGGTGTCTGACCCAGTTGATTTCAAATCTGTCTGTACTTATTATAAGGTTTTTGCTACTTCAATCATAGCATGATATATGCATGGATAATGAAAAATAAAATAAATGATCTCATTCAAAATTGTGATGAAACTCAAGTGTCACCAGTTAAAATTCAGTTAAAGGAGAATAAGTCCAGCTTTATTCTGTGATTTAAAAAAATACCAAAATAAAAAGTAAAACAAAAACCAGTGACATTAATAACTGTAAGTGGAAACTATGCAAGTGGTAAATGAGAATTGATCCACATCCAATTTAGCTGTCACTGGTGTCATCTTCACTTCCCTCTGGGATAGTCACAAGCTTTGACATGTCTATGTGTGAATGTACACATTTCTTACTGAATGTTATAATTTGAACAAAATGTGACACACTGCCAAACAAACAGAACACAAACACAAGAGTTCACTGTTGCATGACACCATATAACATATGTGTATCGTTGTTTTCTGAGGTAAAACACAAAAGCAAATAAAAACAGATTAATGTTTATTATGTTCTGCAGCACGTATTTATATTCTTCCCCGATTTGACTTAATGACAGATGTACCTCTCAGGCAACTTGGCTATGGAATGCAAAAGGTTTTGGAATACAACATTGACTGTTATATTATTATAGATCTACTGAAACTTCCCCAGAAGTGATTTTTGAGAGACCTATTTGAGCAGAATCATTTTTACCACTGTAGGTAAAAAGGCCTTGCAGGACTGATGGATTATAATTATTCCAAATCAAAATGTAGTGAACAGTGCAGAGGACACTGCATGAAATCCACATATATCACATATATGATTAAAAACTGAATCTGAACATATTGCATCTAATTTGCATCCAATTCCAATTTTGATTATGATTCACACGGTGGGGCACAGCTAAAAAAACGGATACCTTCCACATTTTACAGTATCATACAAACAACACATTCATGTGCTATCATGTTCCTGAGCAAACCATAACACATCTCAACAGCTTTAGGGCAGCTCATTATGATGGATTAGAATTACAGAAATGGATAGTAGAAGTGACTGGCAGGTGGGCATGTCGGTGAACTGCAAACACCTCAGAACAATGTAACTTTATCCTCCTACGTGATATTTTGAGCTGTATCTTCTCTCAACACCAAAGTCAAATTTAGTCCTCCTGGGCTTGATCTTTTCAAACGTACAACTGTACAAGAAGAAATCCTGCTTTCATTCCACAACATTTCTGAAACCCTCAAGTTTCGTTATCACCTGTATGATGTTGTATTGCTGGCACACGGGTCTTAGTTTCCTCAGGCAACACTTTACATAACTGCACAGTGAGCATGGTGAATATCTCGTATCCTCAAATATTGTTTGACACCATAATGTCTTTGTTCACTTTTTCTGTTGTTTCTAAAAGGGCTTGTCAAAAAATAAACCACATATGTGATGTTACTATTGAAAAAATGTTTCAGGTAAATTA
>OMLM01001713.1:187945-198040 GCA_900302695.1 Helostoma temminkii | reverse complement strand
ATAAATTAACCATGGTGTGTACATTAAACTATAGACTGAAACCTGTGAAATTACTGTAAGTAAAATCACTGTTCAGAGACATTTCTAACAATTACAGTCAAAATAATGCAAAAATGTCATTGAAGATATTCGATTTTTGACTGAAAGGTCATTTATTAATAAATATTGCAGCATAAATTACACTGTGCAGGAGTTTCTCATGCTGTAGTGTTTTTCCTCATGTCACATATTCAGGTGTGCAGAGATTTTGCCTCTTGATTATTATATTTATGCACTTTAATAACACTTTAATATTTATCCATGTATTTATTTATGTATAAATAAATAAAACAAAAAAGATAATTTTATATTTAATAACATATCAACTGTTCACAAACACTGATGCATCACTTACACATTGGATCAATGCCCATCACTGTTTTTTGCAGTGCCTTTTCTTTTAGGTTTCTGTTATAATGTTTAATACTTGACACCGTGTATATGTCAAGTTTTCATGAAAAAATAACTGAATGAATGAATCACCAGTCAACCCTGCTAAAGAACTTGATTTAATCCAGATGTTTTACTGTAGTAATGTTCCTTGAACACTAGAGTGCACTGTCACATCATAAAAAAATCATCCGCCAAGGCAAAAACATCATTCACCTTCCAACTACTGAAAGACTGAAATAAAAAATGCACTCATAAATAAATCCACATGAAGGAAAACTAATAACAATATCACAAAACAATGATCACTTATGTCTTGCTGTGTGTTTATTTCCTTGACATTTTCCTTAAAAAACCCCAAAACAAACTCCAGTATGCCATAAAAATATGGACTTTTTTGCATTATCGTTTCTCACAACACTTTTGAGGTTCATGCAGTTTTGCCTTTTTTGTTTGTTTGTGAAAATATCATGTGTCTAGATGTTTATTTAACACGAAAATACTGTGGGAACGTAGAAATACAGTCAGAAAAGATAAATACAATTAGTTCAAAATTACGGTATCTACATTATGCGTGTATTAATTCCTATATATATAGTTAGATAAACGTTTGTGAAAACTGTATTGTCTGTATTTCTGCATCGAAATGACCTAGAATATTAGGGTTAGAGATTATAAGTTCCTAAAACTGATGGAGTTTAATTTAACAAATGGAATTTTTTTTAGACCGAATCACTTTTCAAAACAAATGATGCATTGTTCACACTACTGCTGCTTGTGTCAGGATCGACACACCTAGATTGAATATTTCACTCATAAAATAAAAACCCTGGTGCTGTGACTATCATCCAATAACGGAAAGGTTTAAAAGTTAAGGTTTCATTGTTCTTGAGAAAAGCTTTAACCATGGGTACACGCTGCCATCAAGTGACTCACTAGTCAATAAATATTTGTTTTAAGTTTTAACGCGCCTGTTCAGTTTACCATCACCTTTTCTTTCTAGTAAAGTGTTTACCTTCAGTAGAGTTTCAAACATTTGATACAAATTCATAGCACTGAGAATTACAAAATATTACAATAATCTGATCGGTGTAATTAACATAGGGAACATATGTATATATTGTTTTAAATAATTTGCATTAGTTTCAGAAATACAAAGGAAATAAACACTGAAGATATTTTGTCTTATGAGGCTTGAATGCAAACCAGAGAGGACCTGTGAGTTTGACTTTTCTCTACAGAACCTTGGACATGTTGAAGGGATCTGATTAGATAGTAGAATGGAAACATACTAATCAAAATGTCTTCATCCAGGCTGTACAATTTATAGCAAGGAGGTCAATTTGAAGGCAACAGGAGAAGACTGACTCTAAATTGGTTCGCTGCAGACAGCTAGGCTGTGGAGAGGCTGGATGTAACTTTAAACTTATCCTAGCTGGGTTTTTTATGTACTGCATTCACTTGTGTGGATGGTGTTATTTCCTCTGTGTGTAATCTGGAATAGTATGTGTAATGATTCAGATATTACTTATGTGTGAACAGACAACGGCACTGGTTTGCTGAGCGTTATTTCATATAAGAAAAATAGATGCAATGTGTGAAATATATTTGCGGAACGCATACAGAAAGTATCCGCAAACTATTTCACAGCATAGAAATAGTAACGAGTAAACATCCACAATTCCCGGATTCACAGACACACCTACTCCCTCTAAAGTAATTTGTGATCTACTGAGCAATATCTCAAATCGTGTTCAAACATATTCTTGGAATGCAACTTGATGATGATGATCGAGCATTTCTCTTCTTTTTGAAGAATTTGTTTTTCAAATTTTAATTCTGACCATATACATATGAACCAGTTCAAAGTTTAGCTGCGAATCGTTTTAAAAATAAGTCACTTTGGACGTGGTCTCAGACACCTCCGTGAAATACACATCATTCATAGAAATTATAAATTGATTAATTGGTCAGAGTTTGCCCATTAATAAAAGTACGAATCGGATAGGAGAGAAAAAAATAACAACAAACAAACAAAAACAAAACAAAACAAAAAATCAAGTTTAAAAGAGAAACGGGACCAGCAGTTTACTCCTGGTCTCTACTACTCCTCATTCATGATTTACTGCCACTAGATGGCGCAGATGACCCGCTACATACATGCACTAAAAGTGACCTGTGGACAGGCCGCTCAACCCAGCATTAAAAATCGAGTCTCTTGATTGTGGGCCAGGGCAGGAAACACTGTCAACCATCACCAGACTTGACATAAATTGAGACTGTAGGCTTTGGATTTCAAAAGTCTAATGTTTTATTTAGATTGACACGCCTACTGTGTGGAGCAGAACGGGGTCACAACAAAATCAAACGTCTTCAGCAAAGGTAGACAAACAAACAGCAAACAAAACAACAACAACAAAAATATTTCAGATCAGGGTTGCAGTTTAACTGCTGATTCCTCGCAATGAACTGTGTAGCTCTTTTCTTTCACTCTTGGCCTGATTTTATAATATTGTGGCGTAATTAAGGTGTTGAGGTGACTGTAGTTTAAATAGAAGTTGTTATGTGTCACACATGTGCATTGGCGTTTCCTCCTTGTCTTCCTTAAAATATTATTGCAGGCTTCATGTCACTATTCCTTCTGTGATCCACCATGTGCGCTCCGGAGATTAAACTATACACACAGGTGTGTTCACCTGTTGACTCGCTTCTTTTTTTAGTACGTGTGTTAATGACCCGCATGTTGTGTGGAACATTATTTACGCAAATCTGGATTAGCTATGTTATTAAACACACCACATTATCTGAATTTACAATAGTAGCGTGGTCAAACCATATAGGCTAATCTTTATCCCTCTCATCCAGGATGTGTCCTTTCGGTGTGTTGTGCTGTGACGTTAATAAACAGACCTTGTAGCCGCTTGGGGGCGTCGTGTCCTGGTCCGATTACAGACGCATTGTCGCCTTCCGTGCAATAAAATGGAAGATATAACTATCGAAGGCGCCAGGTGAGCAATAAGACAGGCCAATTGAGACAGCTTGTATCATGCTTACGCCTATTCACTAGCGCCAGTCTCACTACACATTAACCAGACAATATACAAATAAAGATAGGGTGTTGATAAACGCATGACTCGAGGTGCAATACAGATGGTAATCAAATGATTTCATAGTCTTTCTAGTGTTCACTCTGGCTGAGAATGACTTCTTCGGTAGGTGATGAAGGCACATTCGTGGTGTCGGATTTACCACTTGCATCAGTTTTATAGAAAACCGATGCGTGCCAGCGCACAAGAGAAACTCGTGGGTGATTACAAGTTTTGGGTCAATGTGGCCAAAAATCACCTTAAAATAAATACTGGCCTGCAGTTGATTCATGAGTGTCTTTTTTTTAAAAAGATTTTTAAAACGATTCAATTTCTATTATCAAGATAAAAACACCAACTATAACTCTCTGGATAAATGTCATAACTTGCAATTGACCCCGATGAGCCCAATAAAAAACGCGCTCAGCTGTGGTTACACGGTGGTGTCCTGTCCAGGTGTAGGAATCCTGCAGCTGAGATTGTCTTTGCTTCGCCCTGACTTATCTTAATTGGACTCTTTGAACGCAAGCTACACGCATATCTCGGAGTTTACTGATGTGGACTGAGCTGGCGAAGACACGTCCCTCACTTTCCAAGAAGAAACTGGATCCCAATTGTTACAGCAGATTTTAAAAGATGTGGCGCTGTCTCACAATATCGGCCCCAAAGCGTCTAATTCAAATTTATAAAGGTGATAATTTCTGTATATTGACCCACAATTAGATTAAACGAGCACACACGCTAAGAAAACGACATTTCAATATTTTATTGAAACTTTCAAGAACACGATGTTGATGTTGTAAACTAGACAAAACTCTAATACAACATAACCCATTGACAACTTAAGAAACACAAAAGAAACCTTCATATTTTCGATTATGCGGCACTTTTACGATCAGGTTCGCAAAGTATTTTAATAACAGAAAAATATTCCACTTTTGTCACACTTCAACGACACTTCTTTTGCTCTTTAAGAAAAAAATTATACTTTTTTTTTCAAGCCATTGGTGCAGTGCGTTGTCGCTTTTCATTCGTTTTAAACAGTAGCACTTCACACACGGGGACAACAAGTGAAACTACAATGGCACATGAGTGTGAATAACTAGCTCAGTGGATATGTGGGGAGGAATAAAGTCCATATTTTTAGTGGGGTATAAATGCAAATGGCAAAAAAAAAAGGATAATAGCCCACAAAGTATGTTTACACAGGTATATCGAGAATAAATTAAGAACAGATTCCTAGAAACAAACTACTCCGTTGTATGTACACGCAATAACAATATGAAATAATTACATAAATATTTTATATATCCCTATGTACACCTATAATCAATACTACCTTTCATTTTTTTTTTTTTTTTACTATTTACTGTCTGATTCCCTTTGCCTGTTGGACCTTTGGGCTAAATTCCGCATGCTTGGGCAATGGTTTTCTCACGGAGCACCAGTCATGTCAAAAGGCCTGCACTGATTTTAAAAAAGAAATTAAGAAAAACGAATTTTTTTTCAATTAATATATCTAATTACAAAGAAACGTCGGCAAAGGGAGAGTGTTACTTATATTTGTCTTACATTTTTAGTATTAAAAATAACATTCGTTGGGGTTTTAGGGGTCATGCAACTTTTGGCCAGTCAATTAATATTGTACAACGAAAATACAGCAGTCTTTATAAGGTAGGATGAACTGTAGTGAATTTAAATAAGTCAAATTAATTCAGAGTGCATATTAAAACACATTTCTCATCGTGTACAATAAAATTAGGAGAAAGGACACAGCAGCAACTTCTCCTAAGTCCATAAGTCACACCCATGCCAGCTTTTCAGTTTCAATACTTGTACGGTATTCAAATGACATGATAAAAGTGTTGTTTAATTTAACAAAAGAAAGAATAATATACATAACAGATGTGTATTAACCAAAGTGCATTTCAGAAACTAAAACGTCCAACAGTTCTTGTTTTTAGTCTTTTTTTTCCTTTCTAAACCAGCATAACTCTACGAGGGTGTCCTCCTACTGTTAATGTCTTCATCACTGTCAACACTTTGCATGACAACAACGAAACCAGAAGCAGGTGGTGTGTTTATAAAAAGAAAACTCCTAGGGGGACCCGCTCCGTGGCCTGTCCTGATTTGAGTCAAGTCCACTGACCAGGCGCTGGATGCTCTGCAGCTCATTGGCGCCGTCTTTGTCTGTGCAAGTTTTTGGGGACATGGAGACCGAGCTGGAAGACATGGTGGACGAGTGACTAGTCACCTCCGACGTAGAATCCAGGGTGACAGCAGGCAAAGGGCTGGCCGGGACAATGCCGTCTCCTTTCAGCTCGGTCCCGCTCCCGGTCATGGAGGACATGGCGGTGGTGAGCAGAGTGCTGTCCGGTACCGTCATGGGAAGGGTGTAGGGGCTGTACCTGAGTCGGGGGCGCACAGCGTTTAGGAAAGGGTGCCGGTGAACGGAGGAGGAAGCAGCAGACGAGGCTGCCGCCGCCGCTGCCATGTACGTGTACGGATAGGGGAACAAACTGCCAAACGGAGACATAGCAATGCCCTGTGGAGAAATTTAGAAACGGAGTGTGAGCTACAAGGCTGATGTTAGAGACCGTTAATAGCCTATACAGTGTAGACCTACTGTAAAAATCTAAACGGAAAAATTCTAAGTAATGCGCTGTAATACACAGTTTTACCGGTGTCTGTGTGCTTTGGGTTAAATTGGATTAAAATCGTGGGACAAACGTTTAAACATGACACAAAGTGTTCAGCTTCAGGCAATCGTTTCGCTTTACTGACACTATCCTCTGAAGATGTTTGTCACAGCGTTAGTGATGTGTAGTGAAACTTATGGCACTGCCTGACACTGGGCCTAAAGTCAAAAAACCTTTTGTTAAAAATCAAGATTTCAGTTTGGCAAATGAGACCCGCCCCTCTCTTCTTTCCCCTCACACACATCTACTCATAAAAAATATGGAGCGAAACTTCGCCACCCATCATGGTAACAGCTTTAGTGCTCATTCAGGAATTTGTACTGCACATTAAAAATAATGTCTGATACGCAAGAGAGCAAGATAATGTGCCCCTATAATACTTGTTTTGACAATATATTGAAGAGGACACATTTGTTGTATAATAAACATGTTTTTTTTTTTTTTTTGCTTTGAACCAATGATGCGTTTTAACAGTCGCCACTGTGGCTCCTAACCTGAGATTTGATGAGCTCATATCCAAAAGATTGTCTAACACCTCTAGGTGTTGCAATGCGGCCTGGTCTCCTTAACCATTAACAGACTAATATTCAAAGAGAAAGATAATAAAACGTGATCTCTAATATCTTAGTCAGGCCAACACAGTTGCCCAACTTTACTCTTTTACTGAATATTAACCCACTTAGCGACACAACTAAACAAACGTGCGCAAAAACGCACACTCAACACACGCTCCCAGTCATTTAAAAAAAACCCAGTTATGTTTAAAAACACACGAGCAATATTGGCACGTCACTGAAGATGTTTCTACATCTGATCAGACGAGGCCTGTAGGCTGCAGTGCTGTATAACCCAATGTGTGCTTGACACGAGACTGCGAGTAGGTCTAAGCCCAAGAAAACTGGTTTTACCTGTGATGCCAAGACATGTTGCTGCAGATGAAAGGGTAGGCCTGGAGCTCCCGTCAAGCTTTGCGGTGGTGATGCCATGCTAGTCGTGTCCATGGTGTTCACTCCTCCCGTGGACACAGCTGCCAATAGTGGCCCCATGCCTGTGGCCATGTTTGAGAATGCACCTCCCATGTTGAACTGACTTGGGTGCAACAGAAAAGGATGCGCACTCCCTAAGTGGTTGAAAAACTGTTGTCCTGTTAGACCTGTTGGAAATCCAAAATTATGCAAGTGGCCGTGGCCTATGTGTGCGTTGTCAGTCTGAACAGTCAAAGGCATGAAACTGTCCTTGCTTATTGACCTGCACTCATCCGTTTTGGGGTGGTCCACGCTCGGACTCTTGAGGTCTTCTCCAGAGCGGGTGGTGCTGGAGATTACAGTAATAGGGCTCTGTCGTGAGTCTGCTTGGCTTTTCTCAGTCCTAGGGCCGCTGTCGCGGATCCTGCTGCCAGAGTCACTGTTACTAAAGAGGTGCCCTTTAGCTGGACTCGCCTCATGGTCCTTCCCGTCCTCTGTAGTGGTGGAAATCTTGCTGGAGTCTGGACCATCTTTGTGTCCGTCTTTGCTCTCATCGTCGCTGTCCTCATCGCTGTCACAGAAATCTGTACAAGTAGAAAACGGAAACATCAGTTGGTTCTCACAGTTGGAACACGAAACTGGACGTTATTTGCATTGTAGGACTTCACACTGGTGATCAACACGAGATGTACGCAAATTTAACAGTGAAACTTTCTTTTTGCGTGTATTTTTTTAAAATTACTTTAAAAGTTTTACAGATTGATCGAAACACCACTTACAGCAGACTAATATCTTGTTTCTGGCCAGATAATGACCTCACCAATCAGTGAGTGGGCTAGATTCATTTCCCCTGATGTTTTATTAAACATCTCAATGAGACAGTCAACGCAGAAGACTGCTCAATCAATTTTCCCAGTGTGAATGGGCAGAATATGAGTGATCAGACAATATTAAAAGCTCTTCATTGACTATAGTTACTTTACATTAATAAAGCTTGTTCTTGCTGTACGCATTACACACACCTTGTAAAACATTTCTTGCCACAATACGAATTTTACGACTTTACACTTTAGATATGTGACACGCTGTGGGGTCTGTGAACCTACCTTTCAGGTGTGGGGGCCCCACGGTAGACACGGCAGGGGATGAGGCCTGGCCGAAGCACTTAAAGGAAGCCTGCTCTCCAGAGGAGTCGTCTGAAGCCCCGTTCTCCTTTTTCTGTTGCTCCTCATATGAACGCATGGATTGCAGAGCCAACTGTTTCCTGTGCGCAAACAGTCGAAATTCAACATTGGTCGTGGTCACAGCTCTCATAACAGAAACTATATTTAAAGCACGGTGAAAAATATAAAAGAGGATTTAGACTGGGGACCTGAGATAGCGACTGTAGGCCTGAGCCACCTATGCGGCAGGTAAGAGTAAAAAGCGGGCCCATAATTATATTTATCTTTGCGCATCATACCAAATTTACTTTTTTAGGTACATTGTCTAATTTGAGACATCATTCAGCAAGTTAAAACCAAATTAGCTAACTTGTTTCAGTTTTTGTTCCACACAGTGCTGCGGGATCTAAGAACCAGTGATCTTCATCTTAAACTGTTTGATTAGAATCTGTAGGGCGCCAGGGTTCCTGCGGGTTAATGTGGAAGCTTTAGCGCGGGGTTAATCCACCGAGATCACTGTCCCTCTCACTGTGTAAATCTAAAGACATCTGAAGATTCAGCTTTCCCCCACCGTCTTACCTCTTTTCCCGTCTGCCATTGCCCGTGTCACGGAACCCTTTGGCGAATGGATTATGGTCAATCTTCAGCTGGGTTATCTGAAATAATTAGAATTACATGTAAAACATCCACACTTTCACCATTGTGCTTTCATTCACCAAGTGCCGAAGCTGGGACCAATCTGCATGTTTACTGCATTGCTGTTACTGTCCCATCAGGCTGAGGCTTCTAAATTAACACATTTTGGGGGTTTACAGAAAAAACTAATATATAACAACACACACAAGGACCACGCACCCTCGTGACCGTGAAACCCAGGCACGGTTCCACGGCACTAATGTGGAATATGTTATTTTTTGTTTGAGCTTTTGAATAACTTTACTCCCACACCACTTCCTCTTCATCTCCCGCAGTGTTACCACTACACATGTGAGGGGAATGCGGAGCCATAGTTTCCCAACCATATCAAAGAGCCTATGAGGTGATTTTCATTGTTTTAAACTCTTACAGAAAATGAAATGTAGCTATGCAGTACAGTCTGACGCAGCAGACACTTGTTTTCTTTTTCTCCATTCAACCGAACAGTGTTGCCCCTCTTCTTTTTCCTCATTTCTCAACCCCCAACCGTTTAGTTTTGCGCACACTCACACGAAGAGAGGGAGAGAGACAGAGTCTGGGTCTGTGCCAAATCCTTTCCACGTGATTAAACAAAATGAAGATAACCTGTATAACATTCCTCAGAATTATTACTTCCCTGCCACAAGCTGGCGAATAAAACACTTAGTCGCGATCTCTCCCCCCAACTATGATGCTCCACTCTCACAGCCTCAAACAAATATGACGTCTTTCACATTTTACTACAACAAAATGGTGCAGAGCATGGAAGACAGTCAATGTCTAACAGAGCAAGGAAGCCACAAGCAAGGATATTCAGGATAGAACGTTAAGCCTACGAGGAATATTTATGCTTACCTTGTCATTTTGATAAGCAGTCACGGCAATGAAATCCGTTTCAGGAAAAACATAAGTCCTGAAGGTACTGTACGGGAGTTTCAGAATATCGTTGGCCCTCACAATGTGAAACCGAGGCTGATATTTGTGCATCGAGTTAAGAATGGTCTGCAACACACACACACACACACGCACACACACACACACACACACACAGTAACCTGGTACTGTCAATTCACAGGGG